>OZ019946.1:12950159-13052659 GCA_963970385.1 Theonella swinhoei
TGTGTGTGTGTGTGTGTGTGTGTGTCACACATGTCCACCATTGCCTACAGACATCCAACAGTACTTGGTATCCCATTGCATTGTACCCTTAGGACATGCAGTCGTACCGCCAAGTAACAGAATACGGAGATTTATTGAAAAACGGAAAATAGATACGTGCAGAAATTCCACCATTTAATTAACGGCGGCTAGATTTCCGGTAAGTTTCTAGAGCTCCCCCCTGAGAAGTGAGCCGCTCCAAAGCGCATATCTCCGCGTACGGATCTGGATCCCAGAGCAGTACTACATATATTGTAGCCCTATTCCTATGCTACAGACTGGTATAGGTTTCGTGGCGCTCAGAAGGGGGCACAAAAAGTGCTCTACGGTTAACCGCACCTACCTCGCACGGGCTGCGAGAAGACCTCTCGCACTTGACGAGCTCTACCAGCGAAACGCGACATCACTTCAGCTTAATTCTTAGTATATGTAGACTCCATGCATAGTTCTATACTGTCGCTAGCACAGTTTGTGCTGGGAGCAGCTCACTTCTCAGGGGGGAGCTCTAGAAACTTACCGGAAATCGAGCTGCCATTAATTACATGATGGAATGCAGCACGTAGACTACTTCCGATTTTTCAATAATATCTCCGTATTCTGTTACTTGGCAGTACGACTGCATGTCCATTAGGTGGAAGTGGTAATTTCCTGTTATGTCCCACTCACTGTACCTACTGTCCATCCCATCACATTCCATCATGTACCCCAATGTACCAGGGAACATCCCAAACTGTACCACCCCTCATGCCTATATCCCACTGTCCATCCCATCCCAATGTACCATGGGAAGGAAGGAATGGAATGGGAACTGTACCACCCTCGTTTGTGTGCTAGTATGACTGAGTATGTACATGTATGTAGTGGTATGCTCCTTACTCTCTATTTCTCTCTGTATTATCCCTCTCCCCTCCCTCCCCCCTCTTGCCCCCTCTCTCCTCCCCTCTCTCCTCCCCTCACTCCCTCCCTCCCTCCCTCCCTCCCTCCCCCTCCAGGTATAGCACTAAACATTTTAACGAGGATGCCACTCCAAAAGCCACTAAAGACCTCCTCTCTCAATGAGTCGAATGTATAATAGTTTCCATGACAACTCTGTGTAGTCAATGTATATCCCTTCACACTCTCACCCTCACAATTCACACACTCACACACTGTCACACACGTACATAACAATTGCTGTACATATGTACAGAATTTAATAGGGAACATTTCATTAAAACTATCTGTAATATATACTAGATGAATGGTCACCATAGTGGGTGGAGTCACTGGAGTAAACCACCTAGTGTATTGTCTGGTAACCAGACCCCATCCACACCGTCTCTGGGGGCGGGGTCTGGGCACAAGACTACCTAGTGTACAGATAAGCCACTGGAGTAAATGTAAGTATTGTGTATGTGTACTTGTGTAAGATGATGAAATTGTAGAGTGGTCCAATCTAATAAATTATATACAAAATAAAGAATATCTTATACAATGTCATGTATATATTCATGTACATAACTACATAACAACACATTCTTCAACACTGTCTAATATCAGCAGGAATTCTTCTCCATATCCACCAACTATCATCATCTTGTCTGGTGATGGAGTGACTACTAAACAATAACTCCTATCACTAGACATAGAGCCAATCTTCACCCACTGTCCATCTATTAGCTGGTGAATGGAGTTGACTAGTGACCCACCTCGCTCCCCACCAACTGTTACTAGCTGTCCACAGAGAGTAGCAGCTGTTGGCTCCCCCACTGGTAACTGAGGTAGCAATGTCCATGTAAGGATATTCGATATCGACTGTGATGTGATTGGCTGGTCACTGGATGGTAGAGCTTGAAGGGAACATGAGGAGCCAGTACCATCAAGTCCTATTACATGTAATTGATTGTCACATATTGTGGCTGAAGGTCGGGGAAGATCCTGTGGTAAGTTGGTTAGTTCATACCATCTGCTACTCCTCACATGAAATAGTGTAACTGTAGCAGTCGAATGACCCAAACTAACACTCCCCCCAATCACTACTATATACTTGCCATTTGATGTACTAACTACAGCAGGAGAGAAACGTGCAATGTTCATTGGGGGGTAGTGCTCAACCCATTGGCCCTGTCGTAATGTAAATAGTTTGTTAGTATAACGAGATCCATCCTGTCCCCCCACAGCAGTCAGTTCCCCATCAATGATGACTAGTCCAGAGTCACGATATGGAGATGGAGGAAGTTTCTCCCATTTCTCTGTATTCCATTGATATCTGTAAACTGAGTTGGAGTCATGTGGTGTGAAATATGCAAATCGATCATCAGTCGTTGTAGATCCTCTCCACATTTCACGTGGTGCTGTCTTCTTTTTATGGCACTGCACAGTGAGCTGAGGGGAGATCACATGACATGTAATGTACATCATGATGTAATGTGTATTGTCATATCTGGACCACATGTACACTAGTAATGGGAGATTTAATGACCCCAGCAGGATTTAGGATGGCTATGTACAAGTACACATGCTACATGTACATATCTAGTTCAACATGTAGATATTGTCAGGGAATGTACACATACTACACCTCAATATACTGCATAGTAGGAAATATGGCAGGTTTTTCTGACCCAATCAACATTAGTCATGTGACTGGCCATGTATGCACGTCTGTACACAGTGAGAGTGTCTATAGCCACATTAGACTAAATAGGATGTGGCTATTGAATGGGGTTAGATATAATGTATGGAGAGAGGGAGAGAAGTTACCTTTCCCTGTTTGGAGGGAGGTATGGAATAGGGTACAGCTACAGGTCTGGTCGCTTGTGGAGTGGACTGGAATGGAGACAACAAGTACACACAATCTCACATTTTCTGAGATTGTCTCTCAATATCAACTGCACCTGTTGTGTTGATTGAGAGGTAGAGCTAGTGTGGAGTTTCCTGGTGTGGGGAGGTGGCAGTACAGGACTCTGTGTCTGGGAATGGAGGAGGTAGTACCAGTCATATCACTAGTACAGATAGCATTATTCATACACTGGGGAAACCAGTTACTAGAAGTGACGACCTTAATCCTACATACCCACATCACTACCTCACTTCCCTACCTACCCACCTACACACATTGCCTCACTTCCCTACCTACCCACCTACACACATTACTACCTCACATCCCTACTTACCCACCTACACACCTCACTACCTCACTTCCCTACCTACCCACCTACACACCTCACTACCTCACTTCCCTACCTACCCACCTACACACATCACTACCTCACTTCCCTACCTACCCACCTACACACATCACTACCTCACTTCCCTACCTACCCACCTACACACATCACTACCTCACTTCCCTACCTACCCACCTACACACCTCACTACCTCACTTCCCTACCTACCCACCTACACACATCACTCCCTCACTTCCCTACCTACCCACCTACACATATCATTTCCCTACCTACCCACCTACACATATCATTTCCCTACCTACCCACCTACACACATCACTACCTCACTTCCCTACCTACCCACCTACACACATCACTACCTCACTTCCCTACCTACCCACCTACACACATCACTACCTCACTTCCCTACTTACCCACCTACACACATCACTACCTCACTTCCCTACCTACCCACCTACACACATCACTACCTCACTTCCCTACCTACCCACCTACACACATCACTACCTCACTTCTCTACCTACCCACCTACACACCTCACTACCTCACTTCCCTACCTACCCACCTACACACATCACTCCCTCACTTCCCTACCTACCCACCTACACATATCATTTCCCTACCTACCCACCTACACACATCACTACCTCACTTCCCTACCTACCCACCTTCACACATCACTACCTCACTTCCCTACCTACCCACCTACACACATCACTACCTCACTTCCCTGCCTACCCACCTACACACCTCACTACATCACTTCCCTACCTACCCACCTACACACATCACTCCCTCACTTCCCTACCTACCCACCTACACATATCACTCCCTCACTTCCCTACCTACCCACCTACACACATCACTCCCTCACTTCCCTACCTACCCACCTACACACATCACTACCTCACTTCCCTACCTACCCACCTACACACCTCACTACCTCACTTCCCTACCTACCCACCTACACACATCACTCCCTCGCTTCCCTACCTACCCACCTACACATATCATTTCCCTACCTACCCACCTACACACATCACTACCTCACTTCCCTACCTACCCACCTACACACATCACTACCTCACTTCCCTACCTACCCACCTACACACATCACTCCCTCACTTCCCTACCTACCCACCTACACATATCATTTCCCTACCTACCCACCTATACACCTCACTACATCACTTCCCTAGCTACCCACCTACACACCTCACTACCTCACTTCCCTACCTACCCACCTACACACGTCACTACCTCATTTCCCTACCTACCCACCTACACATATCACTATCCCATAAATAGAAATGGACCAGAATCATCATCCCAACATACCCCCCCCCCCCCCCCAAACCCACTTTCTGTACAGATTTCCCATTTATGGCACAAATGGACCAAGGGCATCATTTTCCCATCTCTATTAATTCTCCTTTATCTATTATTCATAGTTTTAACCATCACTCACAACCTGTTATAATAGTCTCATACCCAGACCCTCTCTAAAAGTGGCCTGGTAGTTAACATTCCTATAGTAGACCTATGCAGTGTTTGCTGCATTTTTCCCCAACTGAAGTGGCTGACAGACCACAGTGTACTCTGTCAAGTACAGTACACCACACTTGAGGAAGCTTAATTAAGTGTTTGTTATTTCACATCCACTTGAGAAGCCATAGACACTGCACAATTAGAGGGTGTGTGTAGGAGACTGCTACACTCACAGTACATGTACAGTACACCATATATAGTACCTCCTTGATGGTCTGTACATCCTTCTCTCTCTTTCTACAGAAAGAAATATATGACATCATCTAAAGAACTATATGACATCATCTAAAGAACTATATGACATCATCTAAAGCAGAATAGACAGAGGTCTAGCGTGTTGCTGTGACAACTGAGTTACCATGGCAACTCAGCTGACTGAGGTAAGTGAAGACTAATGAGGAAAAGATCTTACGTAGATAAAATACAGGATTAAATTGTGGAAGGATTGCAGTGTGTTTACAAACAGGTATAGCTATTTACTGTTTCAAAACCATCAACTCTGACTCTAGAGCTATTTTCTCCCTCTCTCTGTCCATCCTAGCCTCCTGTAGCTCTGCCAGCTGCTTGTACTGCAGTAGATTCTGTGCATTCATCTCTACTGCCAGCTGGAAGGGAAAGAACATGTCTAGTGATTGGTTTGGACATGAAGACATGAATGAACTTACTTTCAGCTGTTGCTGAAGATCAGAAATCTCTTTTAAGTGGTTCTTTATGTGTGCATCTTTCTCGGCAAGTTTTTCTCGGAGCTGATCTTCTCTCTCTGCCATCCTCTCTCTCAGTTGATCTTCTCTATCAGTGAACTTCTCTCTGAGACTCTCTTCTTTCTCTGCCAGCCTCTCTCTCAGCTTCTCTGCCTGTTCCTTTCTCAGCTTTCCTCTCAATGTCTCCATCCTCTCAACACTCTGTGTATTGAACACAAAACAGTTATGCAGGAATTTTAATTAAGAAGCTCATATCATTGTGCTACATCCTCTTCCAGTTTTCTTATGGCTTTCTAGACTTATCAAGCATTGAAAAATGGACTCTGACCTTTATTCTTTCCAACTCCAGCTCTGCTACTGCTCTGGCCTTATCTTGTTCCAGTTCAGTGATCCTCCCATCACCTACCCCCAACTCCCTCACTCCCTCCTCAACCCTCTTCTTCAGCTTTTGTATCTTTTCTTTGCATTTCTCCAGCTTCTTCTCCTTCTCCTGAAGCTTGGCCTTGGCCTCTTGAAGCTCATTCTCTTTTACTTTAATACTGTCTTGAAGAACTTCCTTTTCACGTTGGCTTATTGAAAGATGCTGGGCATGAAGTTTATTGAAGCAGTTCAGTTCAATTTCTTTCTTCCTAATCTCCTCCAGCAGGAGCTGTTTCTCTTGCTCCAACCGCTTCACATCTTCTATCATCACTTCAGCTTCTTCCCTGGCTCTTGCAGTTCTCTCCCTGTTTTGCCTTCTCTCCATTAGGAGTTTATCCAATTTCTTGTCTATTTCAGCCAGTTTGGAATCATCTTTCTCAGTGCTGGGTTTAACCCTTTTGGTCTTTGTCCTCGGCTCAGCATCCAACTGTATTGTAACACAGACACATCTCACAAGCAATAAACCACATTGTTTAACACTCACCTCTGTTTTAACTACAGGAGAGACAGTTGGTGACTTCTGAGCAGTCTCTGGCTCCAGTTCAGATGGAAAGGGCACACCTACAGAGATACAATACACTCCATATATTGTTACAGTAAGAGTATACATAGGCATAGGAAGGGGGGCTAAGGGGACTGAAGCCCCCTGTAAGGGGGGCAGAACCCCCTAATATTCCAATCATACGAGGCTTGCAAGAAAGCCCTAGTACTAGTCCTAAACTCCCTAGGGTGCAGTTAGACCCCCAATATTTTAGGCTATGGAGTATACCATATTTCTCAGCAATATTTCTTGCCACACGACGTTCATTGATAGCCACCAGTGCCCTGACTAGCTTGGACCACGAAGGTCGTTCATCAATTCTCTCCCATTTCCTTAGTGTTTCACGCCTCCTGTCTTCTACGAAGAATCGATAATTAACTTCAATGTCATCAAGGTCAGATTCCGGGACCCCAAGTTCAAGGCCCAGCTCATACGTCCTCCGCACACACGTCAGATCATTTAATAATAATCTCATCGATACCTCTGTATACAGGTGTGAAAGGTAAAGTATAACTACAGTCCAGTCTGTCGTCAGTGAGTACGTACCTGGTCTTGGTACTTCCACTCTGCAGCCTCGAAGCAAGCTCCCAAACTCTAAGACTTGACTGTCGACCCACGTATCCATGCAGCTTTCTTGGTTTTTATTGTTGACAGGAATGACTTTATGGTCCTCCTTGTGGGTGTGGTCAGGACACACTAGGTAGAGCTGTGTGTCTACCTTACACCTAACACCATCTGGTGACCCCCAGTCACCTATAGGTTGGTGCAATGAGAGGGGGGGAAGGGAGGGAGGGAAAGGGAGCCAAGGAAGGACAGAGGGAGGAGGGAGGGAGGGGGAGAGAGGGAAGGAGGAAGGGAGGGGGGAGGGAGGGAGGGAGGGAGAGAAGGAAGGAGGGAGGGAGGGGGAGAGGGAGGGAAAACAGTCATACAGTCACACAGTTCTAAAGAATGCTTTTTAGACCAAATAAATGTAATCAAGGACACAAAAACATTGCTATGTCAAACAATGAAATACCTAATAGAGTATTGTACTTCAATTAAAGACAAAAAAACAAGGACAAAATACACAAACAAAAAACAAAAACAACAAAACAAAAAACATAAACAAAACAATTATCAAATTTATCTATTGAGGGGGAGGGTTGGTTGCCGATGAAGCTAGGAATGCTCAATGCGCGTCGTACTTGCGCAAGTTACCGTAACAAACGACATTCCTATACATTACTCGAGGGAAATCGAGTGTGACTAATGACATTCCTAAAGCATGACCCACGAACGTATATACGACGGTGCTAATGCGCTCGGCTAGCATGTTGCTGTGACAACTGAGTATACGGAGGCAAAAGACGGAGACTAAAGAGAAAGTAGCTCCCCGCACGGGAATTTTCCTGCCGCATAGAATTCATCACGACCGCCGAGTATACGTAGTAAGTATATACCCGTCCACCGCATTGAGATTAAGAAACCGGAAGGATGAATGAAGAATTTTTTCAGAGGACGAGCCACAGTTGACTGACAGATAGATCATCCACTATTTCTACAACACAGACGCACACTGTGGAAACATTTTCGACCAAGCTCCACACAGACCCAGAGTTACTCTGAGCAGCCCAAACCATGCAATATCACATTTCGCCTCACAATAATTATCCTACTGACCAGGGGAACCACAGCATTAAACAAAATCCACGACACCGCCTCCTGTTGCAACACCGCTAGGATGGATCACAGTAGTCCTCTGTAGGCTCCTTTGATCCAGGTCTTTCCATCACAGTCTTCATTGAGATTACACAGCAAGTATAATAATGTAATTAGCTTGTATATACCTCCAAACTTATACTGCCTACAAGAGGCACTGAACATAAGCAGTATAAATGACGAAGATCACGAATAGAACAAAGCAACTACGTTTTAATAAAATTAATTTCACCATTTAGATCTTCAGTGTAATAATGTGCCAGGATCAAGTAACAACGTTAACGCCGACCGACGCTTGTTTTTGTGCAGGACTGCATGCTGCGGAATTGAAATGAATGCGCGCGCGCGCATATATTTATTGTACGTACTTGGTACATGCGTAGTATTCACAGTCATTCTCGGCTTTGTTTACCTTGAGACTAAACATAATTACATACTAGTGGAAAGCTCTATCTAAGAGAGAAAGAGAGAGGGAAAGAGAGGGTGAGGGAGAGGGAGAGGGAGAGTGATGGCTGTAGATGTACTAAGTAAACTCCACTCCAAACTTGTCAAAGTGTCTCAGTATCACTCCCAGTCTGAGGTGGACTGTCCCCATGGCCTCTGTCCTCAGGTGCTGTCTGTCTTGACTGGAGTGGATCAGTGACTCCACTGTCACCTGAGGACTGCCTCCCAGGAAGAATGCTGGACACAACAGAGAACACTTTACATTGGGGTGGAGGGGGAATTATCTAGGGGTCCTAGATTTCTCTGGGGGGCATATATACCCAATGGCGTGTCTAGGGGGGGTTCTAAGGTTTCCAGAAACTAGTCAGAATCGGCTGGGGCTAGGGCTAGAGCTTCTAGCTAGGCGTCTCAAGCGTTCCCGAAACTCGCGTAGTAGACAAATCTATAGGCTTGCAAAACGGTTGCCTTCCTCGAGTCGTACAACTAGCATGCAAGACACTACACGATTGATCACACAACTAAGGGGGCGGAGCATACGTACATGCAAAGTGGACACGTGCATTAGCTATTATTATAGCAGATCTGACGGAGATGAGCCACGTCATGAAGTTATGTATTCATAATGCTTTTACAAGTCAGAATGTGTTGTATATTGTTCTGTAAATATGCATAATATAGTTTTCCCATATGCTGTTCATCATGCCTGAAAATGCACTAAAGGTGGTCTCAGAGCATCTAAAAATCAAAGTTTTCCTGGGGGAGCATGCCCCCAGCCCCCCCCCTAGGTTTGCATATGCATAGCACATGCATAACCAGAAGCTACTCAAAAATATCTCTAGAATCACCTATGATACCTATCCAGCCTGTAGGGTGAATTGACTAGCATACATGAGAATTGTTGCCTGAAGGATCCTACTGGTTTCCATGTGACACACTTGATGTTGTGGATACCTGGTACTGTGGAAATGGAACAGAACCCATAGCCATCTGGGGAGGGGAGGTGGGGGAACGGGGAAGAGAGAGGGAGAGAGAGAGAGAGAGGGAAGGGAGAGGGAGAAGGAGAGGGAGAGGGAGAGGGAGAGGGAGAGGGAGAGGGAGAGGGAGAGGGAGAAAGAGTGGGGGAGAGTGAAAGTGATAGAGGGAGAGAGGGAGGGGGTATGGTGAGGGTGAATAAAGGGACAGAGGGAGAGAGGGAAGGTGTGTGGGAGAGGGAGGGTGATGCATGTCAGTTACACCATCACCACTTACACAGCTTATGTCTATTGAAGAAGTCTTCGTGAAATACTTGAAAGTACAGCTTCGGCCATCCCTGTAACCCTTTAGTGGCCAGGTAAGAGATGAGGGGAGGGCAAAAGATGTAATTAGCAGGTGCTATACACTCAGCATATATGCAGTAGAAATAATGAAGGTGGTAATGTTGCAGGTATTTGCCATTCCAGCCCTCCTTCGGCATAAGAACAGCTGGGATAAAAAATGATGATGGGGTAGCTAGTTGTGTTGACCAGCAAGTATGTATCAACAAAAAAAGTGTTTGCTTTATTGATGGAGTTGTTTTCAGAAGACAGGTCAATCAAGTCATGCCACTTCCAACTATAGCAATAGTTGCTAATACTCAACTTGCAACTAAGGTAGCAGCAGCATGTGCATAACGTATAAGGCTTGTTTAAATTCCTTTGAGTAAGTTGTTTCATTAGGAAGGAATAGTTGTTATCAGAAGACAGGTTAATCGAGTCATGTCACTTCAAACTATAGCAATAGTTGCATTTCTCTCGAAGGTTTTGTTGCTATAATAGCTATATACACACACTATATGCTCAACTTGCAACTAAGATAGGAGCTGCAGTATAACACAGTATGTGCATCAATACAAAAATCAAGGTTGTTTGTACTCCTTTGCAGTGTAGGCAGTTGTTTTCAGTAGTAATAGGAAATTGTGTTCAGAAGCCAGGTTCAATATAATTTGATGTCATGCCATTTCAAATAGTTGTGTTTCTCTCGAAGAATTAATTTTAGTGGCTGTAGCTAAGTACAGTGGATCTATTTTCTATAAGGTACTATACGTAATAATATTACTTTGCAGTGTAATGATCTTGTTCATTTGTTTGTCATTCATGTCAAATGTATGTGACATGTGAAATGGGGGTAAAAGGTAGCGTGTAGAATAGGAAAAAGTCAAATAAAACGTATGTATGCCCAGATAAAATGGCTTCACAGTGAATGTTGATGAGAATAAGAGGAGAGACAAGTAAAAAATAAAATGAAGTATACATGTAGGGGAAGTTAAACAGATTGAGACACAGACATGCTATGATACACCTCAATTTAAAATCCATAAAATATATACAGGGATGGAAATGCCAAGTGTAAAAACAAGGAAGCATCATGCACCAATAATGTCACGTGTACCCCCTCCCTACATCTTACTTGCAAATATATGCACGCTTGAGCCCCACCCCTTCTACTCGCGCGCGCGCATGCTTGACTCTCACTTGTAGCATTAGCGCAGCTTGCATGCACCTGATAAATTTCTTGGTCAAGGATCTTGCGCGCGCGCGCAAGAGAAAGAAACCTTGATATATAGATAGCCATACACAATAATATTATCGTAAATTATATACAATGTAATACTACTGAGCAATTCGTATATAGTCTAAAACTAAAGTCTGGTCCTTTAGAAGTAGCCATAGCTAAGCACAAGGACTGCAGGTACGAGCAGTGCTAAAGGATGTATATGCGTTCCTGCTCCAAAGGAACCTTCATCTTCGCTGCTGTTGCACTCATAATCACATTCAGAACCTTCCCAACAGTCTGTGGGACATGTTGAGTTGTTCTCTCCCTCCTGGCACACACCATCAGCACAGAATTCATCTACCTCAACAACACCATCAGTACTATTTGTACTGTTTGTTTGAGATTTTTTACAACAGTTTCGGAAACATCTCGACCAAGCTCCACACAGACATGGAGTTACTTTGAGCAGCCCAAACCATGCATAATCACATTTCGCCTCGCAATAATCCTGCTGAGCACATGAACCACAGCAGAAAACAAAATCCACGACACCGCCTCCTGTTGCAACACCGCCAGGATCACAGTAGTCCTCTGTAGGCTCCTTTGATCCACCTCCCTGATAGGTCTTTCCATCACAGTCTTCATCCGGATTACGACAGCAAGTATAATAATGTATTTTACTTACTCCTCCAAGCTTATACTGCGTGCAGGAGGTACACTCAACATAAGCAATATAAATGACGAAGATCACGAATAGAACCAAAAGGCAACGTTGAAATTTCGCCATTCCGAAAGATTTCCCTTCAGTGTAATTGTGTGCCCGGATCACAGTAACAACGTTAGTTTAACCGATGCTTGTTTTTATGCAGGACTGCTGCTGCGGACGAAATTGAATATGCTATTGTAGCTAAATTACATGCTCACGTCTTGATAACCCCCGGCACGCGCGCGCATTAATCACCGCCGGATGCGGATGTCCAGTTGATCATCGACGACACCACTGTCACTATGGTGTGCCACTGACACAAAATAGTTTTGAAACAAATGGCACACCACATGTCACACCAGACAATGAAGTGAATGGTAGCGACCACGAGAACGACAGTGAGGCTCCATTCCAGACGCACCGTGTAGCATTCACTCGTGATGCCGAGGGTAGCCATTAGTTAGAAGAGATGCTGTAGTCTTATGGTATAGATTATGAGGTAAGGACTTTTATAACTATATAACAATACATATAGCTACGTAGATATACCTCATGCTCGGATCAGTGGATCCTTATCTTCTCGACTATTCTGATCGTCTTTTTTGATTGAGCATTTACCATCAGGACACCAGTATAGTAGATCTAGCTGCGTACAGAATCGGTGCGCATCGGGTCGGTCCGGTTGATCAACCGGATCGCAAAATTTTAAGACAAGCATCCGGTTGATCAACCGGACACCCAGTTGATTAACCGGCGGGGAGGGGGGCGTGCGAAACATATACACTGTGGTGAACTGTCCCCTGGGGAGGGGAGGTGTGGAGAAGGAGGGAGAGAGAGGGAGAGAGAGAGAAGGCGGGAGAGCAGTACTCGCGCAACTCGCAGAGGACGCGGGGAGCGCGCGCGCGCAAGAGCTCCCGTTAGTGCCCTGGGGCATCTTCTGCATCAGTGCTCTTCTCTTGAGAGGGTCACGGGCTCAAACTGCTACAGCTATTTAAGAGTTTCGGCTAAAGAGATGCGTATATAGAGTATACTGTGTGTGGTATACTGAATATTACTGATCTGCTGTGTGAGGTACGCCCCCCTCAGAGATTTGCACCCTCAGATACGCCCACCATTACCTTGACCCGAGTACGCGTGGCCACCCAAACGCTTTCCGCATGCGTACACGGTGAACACTAGCGGCGTGGGAATAAACAAACTTTCTTGTGTAAGTTGTGATGGCAGAAGTTCACGTTATAGGCGAGTTAGAGGGAGGGAGCGATTTTCCGTCCGGAGATCTGTTCTGTAAGTGGAGCGTGAGTCACGGAAGTGGCTGGCGGCTGTTGGAGGGGGCCAGTGAAGGCCAGACCCAGATCGACCACTCAGAGGTTGGTACTCAGTAGCCACGCCCCTCCAATCTTCCCTACTTGTTCCCTACCCACAGGACGGCAAGTATGCGTTAGAGAGAGTGCTAGGGAGCTAGGCTATGATCCCCTGAAGGAGAGGCAACTGGAAGCCGCGGTGGCAGCGTTCAAATTGCAGAGAACAGTACGGAGCATAAGTTCTAGGGGCATACTTCCTGACAACAAAACAATAGCATCCCTAGCGTTTGTGCAGCTCACACCACACAGCTTCTTTCTCCTTCTGTGGTCCAAGTAAGTCGCCTGTTGACACACACAGCATACAGGAGCCATGACCAGACGCGCTTACACATTTGGTTGTGCGCGCGTAGGTATAAGCGCTTGCAATTGCAATTTCACACTCACTTAGCACACTTATCGCTCCGGAAAAAATCTGGCGTGTGATGCACAACTCTACTATAGGAATGAGACCAGACTCTCTCTCCCCGCGTGAGAGTGTGGCCCGCGAGACTAATTATAGACATACAGTGGAACACTCCAGTCAAAGATGAAGGTTTTTGTTGTGTTTTTGTAAATCAATCTGAATTCAGGACACATATTGGTACTCAGTTGTAGATAAATATTCTGAATTAGAGGGATTCTACTGTAACAAATCTCTGATTCCTAGTTGCATTGATCTCTTAACTCCTTTCAGACCTTCACCTGGCCACTAAAGGGTTACAGGGATGGCCAAAGCTGTACTTTCAAGTGTTCCATGAAGACTTCTTCAATAGACACAAGCTGTGTAAGTGGTGATGGTGTGACTGTGACATGCACCACCTTCCTCTCCTTCACACCTTCCCTCTCTCTCTTTCATCTCCCCCCCCCCCCCCCCCCCCACACCCTACTTTTCCCTCTCCCTCTCCGCCGAGTAGCGGCTCCTCCAGCAACCACGTCAAGTCTATCGGTCGTTATGTGTTGACAGGCTCCACACTGGGAAGGGGAATTTTGCGCGGGTCGAGGCAGCTGTCCACACACTGACCAGGTCTAAGGTAGGAGAGATGTACTTGTGGGGAGAGTAGAAGGAGATTGTAGATGTAGAAGAGGTAATGGGTCAGGTGACCAGGGAGCCAGGAGAGACATTGAGGTGGCCCTATTTTGAAGAATGAGCGGACAACAGCATTTAGGCCAGAAATGAGTGTCAGAGTGTCCTAATTAGAGGGGCTCCTGCTGTCCTGTTTATTGAGGTGTCCTCATTTCAGGGAGTCTTAATTAGAGGGGTTCCTGCTGTCCTGTTTATTAAGGTGTCCTCATTTCATGGAGGCTTAATTAGAGGGGTTCCTGCTGTCCTGTTTATTGAGATGTCCTCATTTCAGTCCTGATAGACCACTGTAATAACTGGCTGTATATTTTCTCTATCTGCAGGTAGCGGTGAAGATCATTGAGACTGATAAGATCAAAGAAGAATATGTTCGTAAGAACCTCCTCCGTGAGGCCCAGCTCATGCGGCGCCTCCGACACCCTAACATCATCCGTCTCTATGAGACCATGAAGACCAGCAACCTCTACTGTCTGGTGACGGAGGTGGCTGAGGGAGGAGAGCTACTGTCTTATGTGAGGAGTGACTTCAAGGAGAAGAGGTTGTCGGAGGCTGTGACGAGGCCGTTCATTAGACAGCTGGTATCTGCCCTCCATCACCTGCACAGTTCAGGGATTGTTCACAGGTGAGTGGTGTATGGTGGGACCTCTCTAATTAGGACACCCTTGGGACAGAAGAAAGTGTCCTGACTAGTGAGGTGTCCTGATTAGTGAGGTGTCCTGATTAGTGAGTTGTCCTGATTAGTGAGGTGTCCTGACTAGTGAGATGTCCTGATTAGTAAGGTGTCCTGAATACCATTACCTCATCATGTGTGAGTCCATAGTCGATATTTCATCACTTGTCATGTGTCCCTAATCAGTCATCCATATTGTGTACGATACCTGTCCCTGTACAGGAGGTGTTAGGACTACAGATGCCTCAGAGGTGATGTATGCCAGGCAGCTGGTGGTGGCCTAGGAAACAGGTATGGAATGGAGACCCTCTAATTAGGACACCATTGACTGTGTGTCCTGGTGTGTGGTGTACTGATGTTTATCTGCTCTGGTTGTCAAGGTGATTCACCTCACCCAAGTGGGTGTGGTCCAAGAGGTGTTCTCTCCCTCTCAACAGATGGTGGACTGGGCCAGAGGTCTGAATGAGGGAGACTGAAGGAGAGTGAGCTAGACAACAGACGACAGAACCGTATTGTAGTTGAAGTGGCCAGGCTTTGACGAGGTATGTGTTTGTCTCCATGGCTATACTGGTGTATTGTTGACAGTGGCGGGTTGTCACCTGACGAAGTGTTAGTGGTAATCACTAGGTAACTAGGTCCTGTGAGGTGGGATACTGGGGTCAGTAGGAGAGGCTTTATATACAGTCCAAATAGTTGCTGAGTCTGCCCTAAAAGAAAAGAAACGAAAGAGACTGTAATGGAGAGGAGGTGGTGGTAGTGGGGGTGGGTGGAGTACCTCTCTAATGGGGACCTATGTCAGGGGTCTGTCACACCATAGGTGGTCCCCCACCATAATGATCCCCCCATGTCAGTGTGACTTGCACGAGCGCTAATTACGATAGCCCTAGCCCCCCAAGTGTGACAGGTCATATGGGGGGTTGGGGAGGCCCCTTGAAAGTCTTTGAAGATTGGATGTGTTTGCAACTTGCACACCCATTGCCCCCTCCTCCCCCTCACACACACGCACACACACACACACACACACACACACACACACACACACACACACACACACACACACACACACACACACACATACACACACACACACACACACACACACACACACACACAAACAGGTCGTTGCCATGGGGAATCTCCTGAGGGTACTCAATGACAGAGGGTCTGTTCCTAAAGTCGACTTTTTTGTTGACTTTGAAAGTAAATTGCATGTTGTTGAAAAACAAGTTAATGGCTGTGTTCCCTCACACTACCTCTCTCCTCTCTCTTCCTTCCTCCCTCTCCCTTCTTCTCTCCCCCTCCCTCTCCCCCCTCTCTCTCCCCTCCCACCTCCCCCCCCCCCCCCCCAGCTGCTCAACCCACACCTGAAGAAGCTGCCATTCATGCTAAGGTTGCCACGGTACTGTCCCGAGCACCAGAGGTAATAGCTGATCTCCGTGGTTACCAAGGAGCAGGAGAACATATCAGAGAAGTACATACGTCCGTACGTTGTAGCCTACGTCACGAGTCATGCCACTTAACCCTTTCTTTACAAGTTTATCTGACCCCTTCCCCTCTACATTCTGTAATACCACCTATCACTTAACCCTTTACTCTCTCCCACACATCAGTAGTAATAATGACCAATGTTTGACCCTTTCCCCACAGGCCATCAATAACCCCAAGAGTGAGAAGCACCAAGACATAGCCTGGAAGGCTGTCTGTCCCTCTGTTCTGATGTTGAGAAAGTTTTATGACTTTGCCCTGGAACTGGAGACCTCTCTCTGTGAGCTGCTGACTGTCCTCTGTAGTCCAGAGATGACTGCCCTGCAACACCTGGAGAAACAGCAGGTACGGGAGGGAGCCCCTCTGATTAGGACCCCCTGAAATGAGGACACCTCAATAAACAGGACACCTTTACTGCTCCAAATGCCATGTTTGTTTGTTGTGTACTCCTCTGAAATCAGGACACCTCACTAATCAGGACACCATTAATCAGGACACCTCAGTCAGCTGTGCTTTCTCTCTATCTCTCTCTCCTAGGCTATTACAAAGCAGTTTGCGGAAATTCTTCATTTTACTCTGTCCTTCGATGACCTCAAGGTGTGTGGAGAGGGTTAAATTTGTTCTATATGTGTATTCATCATCACCTCTCCATCTCTCTTTCCCATTGCTTCCTCCCTCCCTCCCTCCCTCCCTCTCCCCCCTCCCTCCCCACTCCCTCCCTCCCTCCCTCCCTCCCCTCACTCCCCTCCCTCCCCCTCCCTTCCCTCCCCCTCCCTTCCCTTCCTTCCCAGATGACCAATCCGGCCATTCAAAATGACTTCAGTTACTACCTCAGGACACTCAACAGAAGGAGAATGGTAAGACCATCCCTAGCTGTCCTAATACCACACCACTGTACTCTATAACCCCTCAAATCAGGACACTTTCCTTAGCTGTCCTAATACCATATCATCTTTAACCCCTCAAATCAGGACACCTCACTAATCAGGACACCTCACTAATCAGGACACTACCACACTCATGCCTTATAAGGCAGATGCTCCTATACCATTACACATGTAGACAGTGGGTGGAGTATCATATAGTGGTCTCCACCCCATACCAAATAATCACTGATTTTACCCAATGGTCTGTCATCTTCCTCACTCCATTCTCTCTTTCTCTCCCACATCTTCTATCCCCTCACCCTTTCTCTCTCCCCCTCTCTCCCCACTCTTCCCTCTCTCACAGGAGGAGGTCAGTACAGCCAGTCAGCCCTCCACTGATGGGGTGGAGCTACCTGATGACGTGGCCAATAGGATGTCTCTGTGTTATGCCAACCCCACCCCCATGTTGAATACACTGAGTGGAGCTGCCGAGAAACTGCTTCAGGAGGTGTGTGTGTGTGTGTGTGTGTGTGTGTGTGTGTGTGTGTGTGTGTGTGTGTGTGTGTGTGTGTGTGTGTGTGTGTGTGTGTGTGTGTGTGTGTGTGTGTGTGTGTGTGTGTGTGTGTGTGTGTGTGTGTGTGTGTGTGTGTGTCATACTCTCAAAGTTTCTCTAAACAAAAATAGGGACTACCGTCTTCAAAAATCATGACTTACATACAAAATTCAGGACACACAAATTATTATCAAGAAGATATAATTACAGTTATCCTAAAGACTGTACTACCTAAAGGTGCTAGGTTTGTTATGACTTGCTATGACCTTGGTTGGATTAAACTTAAACTCAAATTGGAACTTCCGTCACATAAGACATCATGTGACCACGTGCACATTAGGTCAAGGGAAAATCACTTAGGCTACATGTACGTCCAGTAATAAAATCTGCCTCAATGGGAACACGTACATGAAACTGGCATTTGACTTCACACGTTGGTTTGTTGAAAAATCAGGATTTGGAAACTAAAGCCGGACATCAGGACAAAAGTGTCTTTATTCAGGACTGCTAAAAGTGGGATGGTTGGGGAGTATGTGGTGTGTGTGTGTGTGTGTGTGTGTGTGTGTGTGTGTGTGTGTGTGTGTGTGTGTGTGTGTGTGTGTGTGTGTGTCACACATGTCCACCATTGCCTACAGACATCCAACAGTACTTGGTATCCCATTGCATTGTACCCTTAGGACAGTCCATTAGGTGGAAGTGGGAATATCCTGTTATGTCCCACTCACTGTACCTACTGTCCATCCCATCACATTCCATCATGTACCCCGATGTACCAGGGAACATCCCAAACTGTACCACCCCTCATGCCTATATCCCACTGTCCATCCCATCCCAATGTACCATGAGAAGGAAGGAATGGAATGGACCCTCGTTGTGTGCTAGTATGACTGAGTATGTACATGTATGTAGTGGTATGCTCCTTACTCTCTATTAATTTCTCTCTGTATTATCCCTATCCTCCTTCCCCCCTTCCTACTCCCCTCCCTCCCTCCCCATCCAAGTGTAGCATTAAACATTTTAACGAGGATGCCACTCTAAGAGCCACTAAAGACCTTCTCTCTCAATGAGTTGAATGTATATATAATAGTTTCCATGACAACTCTGTGTAGTCAATGTATATCCCTTCACACTTTCACCCTCACAATTCACACACTCACACACTGTCACACACGTACATAACAATTACTGTACATATGTACAGAATTTAATAGGGAACATTTCATTAAAACTATCTGTAATATATACTAGATGAATGGTCACCATAGTGGGTGGAGTCACTGGAGTAAACCACCTAGTGTATTGTCTGGTAACCAGACCCCACCCACACCCTCTCTGGGGGCGGGGTCTGGGCACAAGATACCTAGTGTACAGAAAAGCCACTGGTATGTGTACTTGTGTAAGATGATGAAATTGTAGAGTGGTCCAATCTAATAAATTATATACAAAATAAAGAATATCTTACACAATGTCAAAATAAAGAATATCTTACACAATGTCATGTATATATTCATGTACATAACTACATAACAACACATGTATATATTCATGTACATAACTACATAACAACACATTCTTCAACACTGTCTAATGCTCCTAGTCCACCAACTATCATCATCTTGTCTGGTGATGGATTGACTACTAAACAATAACTCCTACCACTAGACATAGAGCCAATCTTCACCCACTGTCCATATATTAGCTGGTGAATGGAGTTGACTTGTGACACACCTCGCTCCCCACCAACTGTTACTAGCTGTCCACAGAGAGTAGCAGCTGTTGACCCCTCCACTGGTAGCCGATGTAGCAGTGTCCATGTAAGGATATTCGATATCGACTGTGATGTGATTGACTGGTCACTGGATAGTAGAGCTTGAAGGGAGCATGAGTAGCCAGTATCATCAAGTCCTATTACATATAATTGATTGTCACATATTGTGGCTGAAGGTCGGGAGGGAGCCTGTGGTAAGTTGGTTAGTTCATACCATCTTCTACTCGTCCCATGAAATAGTTCCACTATAGCAGTCCAACCACTTCCCCCAATCACTACTATATACTTGCCATTTGATATACTAACTACAGCAGGAGAGGAACGTACAGTGTTCATTGGGGGGTAGTGCTCAACCCATTGGCCCTGTCGTAATGTAAATAGTTTGTTAGTATAACGAGATCCATCCCATCCCCCCACAGCAGTTAGTTCCTCATCAATGATGACTAGTCCAGAGTTACGATATGGAGATGGACGAAGTTCCTCCCATTTCTTTGTACTCAGTTGGTATCTGTAAACTAATTCGGAGTCAAGTGGTGTGAAATATGCAAATTTATCATCAGTCGTTGCAGATCCTCTCATCATTCCACGTGGTGCTGTCTTCTTTTTATGGCACTGCACAGTGAGCTGAGGGGAGATCACATGACATGTAATGTACATCATGATGTAATGTGTATTGTCATATCTGGACCACATGTACACTAGTAATGGGAGATTCAATGACCCCAGCAGGATTTAGGATGGCTATGTACAAGTACACATGCTACATGTACATGTCTAGTTCAACATGCACATACTACACCTCAATATACTGCATAGTAGGAAATATGGCAGGTTTTTCTGACCCAATCAACATTAGTCATGTGACTGGCCATGTATGCACGTCTGTACACAGTGAGAGTGTCTATAGCCACATTAGACTAAATAGGATGTGGCTATTGAATGGGGTTAGATATAATGTATGGAGAGAGGGAGAGAAGTTACCTTTCCCTGTTTGGAGGGAGGTATGGAATGGGGTACAGCTACAGGTCTGGTCGCTTGTGGAGTGGACTGGAATGGAGACAATAAGTACACACAATCTCACATTTTCTGAGATTGTCTCTCAATATCAACTGTACCTGTTGTGTTGATTGAGAGGTAGAGCCAGTGCGGAGTTTCCTGGGGAGGGGAGGTGGCAGTACAGTACTCTGTGTCTGGGAATGGAGGAGGTAGTACCAGTCATATCACTAGTACAGCTAGCATTATTCTTACATTGGGAAAACCAGTTACTAGAAGTGACCAGTTACTATAAGTGATGACCTTGATCCTACATACCCACATCACTACCTCATCACTTCCTACCTACCCACCTACACACATCACTACCTCACATCACTACCTCACTTCCCTACCTACCCACCTACACACGTCACTACCTCACTTTCCTACCTACCCACCTACACACATCACTACCTCACTTCCCTACCTACCCACCTACACACATCCCCACCTACACACATCACTACCTCACTTCCCTACCTACCCACCTGCACACGTCACTACCTCACTTCCCTACCTACCCACCTGCACACGTCACTACCTCACTTCCCTACCTACCCACCTACACACATCACTACCTCACTTCCCTACCTACCCACCTGCACACGTCACTACCTCACTTCCCTACCTACCCACCTGCACACGTCACTACCTCACTTCCCTACCTACCCACCTGCACACATCACTACCTCACTGACTTCCCTACCCATCTACACACATTACTACCTCACTTCCCTACCTACCCACCTACACACATCACTACCTCACTTCCCTACCTACCCACCTGCACACATCACTACCTCACTGACTTCCCTACCCATCTACACACATCACTACCTCACTTCCCTACCTACCCACCTACACATATCACTATCCCATAAATAGAAATGGACCAGAATCATCATCCCAACACACTCCCCCTCCCCCCTCCAACCCACTTTCTGTACAGATTTCCCATGTATGGCACAAATGGACCAAGAGCATCATTTTCCCATCTCTATTAATTCTCCTTTATCTATTATTCATAGTTTTAACCATCACTCACAACCTGTTATAATAGTCTCTTACCCAGACCCTCTCTAAGAGTGGCCTGGTAATTAACATTCCTATAGTAGACTTGCGCAGTTGCAGATGTTTTGTCTGGATCCGCTTGCACACCTGCCTCATTGATGATGTGCCCTAAGAAGCTGAGTTTTCTGCGTGAGAATTCGCACTTCTCTGGATTTAGGGTAACTCCAGATGATTCTATTCGTTTGAGAACAGCTGTTAGTCTTCCATCGTGCTCTGCTTGGTCTTTTCCAAACACCAGAATGTCATCCATTTGACATACCACACCCTCCAAGTCACAGAGGATTGCGGACATCCTCTTTTGAAACAGCTCAGGTGCACTGGAGATTCCAAATGGTAATTTGTTAAAGTGATAGCGACCTGAGGGGGTGATAAAGGTTGTGAGCAGACGTGATGATTTGGTGAGTGGAACCTGCCAGAACCCGCTGTTTGCGTCCAGCTTTGAAAATACTGTGGCTCCTGTTAATCGAGCGAGTGTCTCATCGACTCTAGGAAGAGGGTGCACTTCTCGTAGGACACTTTCGTTGAGGGGTTTTAGGTCAACACATATGCGAACCTTGCCATTCCTCTTGGGTACCACCACCATTCCTGCGCACCATGGGGTTGGTTCATCAACCCGTGATATGACTCCCATGGACTCCATTCGTTTAAGTTCTGCTTCAACTTGTGGTAGTAGGGGTAGAGGTACTCGTCGAGGTGTGTACAGTGCATGTGGTGTTGCTCCGGGTTTGAGTTTGATGGTGAACTCATCCCCAAGGGTTCCTAAGCCTTGGAAAACCTTCGGAAACTGCTTAAGTATATCACTCCTTTCTTCCTTTGTGGTGGCTGCAATTCGGGCTGCAAGGTTTAGAGCCATAATCGTGGGTAGACCTAACAAATTTGTCTTCAAGTTGTCTACTACATACACTGGTTGGCTTGATTTCCTGTGGTTGTGGGTGAAGGTGCCATTAAACTGCCCTACCACCTTCAAAGGCTGCCCTGCTGGTCCATACAGCTGTTTGTCAGGGGTGTGAAGTGTAGGCTGCCCTAGCCTTTGATGTGTCTCAGTATTTATGGCGGTGACTTGAGCACCTGTATCCAGCTTAAACAGGGTCAGTTTATTGTTAAGCTGAATACGTGTTAACCAGGCGACTTCCTTTCCATCTGGCGTCAAGTTGTCCAGGAATGCATCAACGCATGGAAGGTCAGTTTCCTCGACTGCAGCAATCTTCTTTGTGCGACATACGGCGCCATAATGACCTTTCCTTTTGCATTTGTGGCACTCTGCGTCCCTGGCTGGACACTTGTCTCTTGGATGTGCATCTTTCCCGCATCGTGTGCACGAACCTGGTGTGCTTGAGTTGTTTTTCGGCTTGCCTGTATATCCGCTACTGCGACCTCGCTGTCGTCTACGGTTGCCGCGGTTAGTGTGTAGCGATTCGAGTTTACGAGGGTCTGCTCCATCGAGTTCGCGCTGTTGATCCTGGACTGCCTCCCGCTGACGGACTGCTTTCTTGGCTTTCTCTAGCGTTAAATCGGCGTCCAACTGAAGGCGCTCCGACAATGCAGTGTCTCGAATGCCAACAACTAATCTATCACGAATCATTTCTGATTGCAGTTCTCCGTAGTCGCAGTTATCAGCCAGATCGTAGAGAGCTACGATATAGTCCTCAGCGCTCTCTCCTTCTCGCTGGTTTCTCCTGTTGAATCTAGCCCGCTCGAAAATTACGTTTTTCCGGACCTTGAAAAATCCGTCGAACTTCGCTAGGACTGTAGCGTATTCTTTCCGCTCGTCTGGTGTAGCGTTCGTCGAGGTTAGGACTGCTTCCGCTTGTTCACCGAGACAGTACAGAAGTGTACTCACTTGTCGCTCAGAGCTGCCTTCTGCCAGTCCCGACGCAATGCGAAACTGCTCGAAGCGGCGTTTCCATCTGGGCCAGTCATCGGGGTGTCGGAAATTAAACGGCTCCGGCGGCTGAAGCTGAAGTTGAGCCATAGGAGATCACCGCTGCCACCATGTGGTATTGTGGTAGTATTGACCGAACTGAATATGTACTGACTTGACTTAACTTAACTGAATTACAACAGTGCGTACAGTATTAAATAACTACCTGCTTACTGCTATAATTACATAGAGTACACAATGACCTAATACATGCATAGCTACATATTAACACCTACGTACATGTATAAGGGTCTATATCTAGAGTCACACCACAGCCATGTATGCACGTCTGTACACAGTGAGAGTGTCTATAGCCACATTAGACTAAATAGGATGTGGCTATTGAATGGGGTTAGATATAATGTATGGAGAGAGGGAGAGAAGTTACCTTTCCCTGTTTGGAGGGAGGTATGGAATGGGGTACAGCTACAGGTCTGGTCGCTTGTGGAGTGGACTGGAATGGAGACAATAAGTACACACAATCTCACATTTTCTGAGATTGTCTCTCAATATCAACTGTACCTGTTGTGTTGATTGAGAGGTAGAGCCAGTGCGGAGTTTCCTGGGGAGGGGAGGTGGCAGTACAGTACTCTGTGTCTGGGAATGGAGGAGGTAGTACCAGTCATATCACTAGTACAGCTAGCATTATTCTTACATTGGGAAAACCAGTTACTAGAAGTGACCAGTTACTATAAGTGATGACCTTGATCCTACATACCCACATCACTACCTCATCACTTCCTACCTACCCACCTACACACATCACTACCTCACATCACTACCTCACTTCCCTACCTACCCACCTACACACGTCACTACCTCACTTTCCTACCTACCCACCTACACACATCACTACCTCACTTCCCTACCTACCCACCTACACACATCCCCACCTACACACATCACTACCTCACTTCCCTACCTACCCACCTGCACACGTCACTACCTCACTTCCCTACCTACCCACCTGCACACGTCACTACCTCACTTCCCTACCTACCCACCTACACACATCACTACCTCACTTCCCTACCTACCCACCTGCACACGTCACTACCTCACTTCCCTACCTACCCACCTGCACACGTCACTACCTCACTTCCCTACCTACCCACCTGCACACATCACTACCTCACTGACTTCCCTACCCATCTACACACATTACTACCTCACTTCCCTACCTACCCACCTACACACATCACTACCTCACTTCCCTACCTACCCACCTGCACACATCACTACCTCACTGACTTCCCTACCCATCTACACACATCACTACCTCACTTCCCTACCTACCCACCTACACATATCACTATCCCATAAATAGAAATGGACCAGAATCATCATCCCAACACACACCCCCTCCCCCCTCCAACCCACTTTCTGTACAGATTTCCCATGTATGGCACAAATGGACCAAGAGCATCATTTTCCCATCTCTATTAATTCTCCTTTATCTATTATTCATAGTTTTAACCATCACTCACAACCTGTTATAATAGTCTCTTACCCAGACCCTCTCTAAGAGTGGCCTGGTAATTAACATTCCTATAGTAGACTTGCGCAGTGTTTGCTGCATTTTTCTCCAACTGAAGTGGCTGACAGACCACAGTTTACTCTGTCAAGTACAGTACACCACACTTGAGGAAGCTTAATTAAGTGTTATTTCACATCCACTTGAAAAGCCATAGATATTGCACAATTAGAGGGTGTGTGTAGGAGACTGCTACACTCACAGTACATGTACAGTACACCATATATAGTACCTCCTTGATGGTCTGTACATCCTTCTCTCTCTTTCTACAGAAAGAAATATATGACATCATCTAAAGAAATATATGACATCATCTAAAGCAGAACAGACAGAGGTCTAGCGTGTTGCTGTGACAACTGAGTTACCATGGCAACTCAGCTGACTGAGGTAAGTGAACACTGATGAGGAAAAGAACTTACGTAGATAAAATACAGGATTAAATTGTGGAAGGATTGCAGTGTGTTTACAAACAGGTATAGCTATTTACCGTTTGACAACCAGCAGATGGAAAGGGTACACCTACAGAGATACAATACACTCCATATATTGTTATAGTAAGAGTATACATAGGCATAAGAAGAGAGGCTAGGGGGACTGAAGCCCCGCAATAATCTGTAAGGGGGCAGAAACCCCTAATATTCCAGTCATATGAGGCTTGCAGGCAAGTCCTAGTACTAGCCCTAAACTCCCTAGGGTGCAGTCAGGCCCCGGATATTTTAGGCTATGGAGTATACCATATTTCTCAGCAATATTCCTTGCCACACGCCGTTCATTGATAGCCACCAGTGCCCTGACTAGCTTGGACCACGAAGGTCGTTCATCAATTCTCTTCCATTTCCTTAGTGTTTCTCGCCTCCTGTCTGCTACGGAAAATCGATAATCAACTTCAATGTCGTCAACGTCAGATTCCGGGACCCCGAGCTCAAGGCCCAGCTCATACGTCCTCCGCACACACATCAGATCATTTAATAATAATCTCATTGATACCTCTGTATACAAGTGTGAAAGGTAAAGTATAACTACAGTCCAGTCTGTTGTCAGTGAGTACATACCTGGTCTTGGTACTTCCACTCTACAGCCTCGAAGCAAGCTCCCAAACTCTAAGACTTGACTGTCAACCCACGTATCCATGCAGCTTTCTTGGTTTTTATTGTTGACAGGAATAACTTTATGATCCTCCTTGTGGGTGTGGTCAGGACACACTAGGTAGAGCTCTGTGTCTACCTTACACCTAACACCATCTGGTGACCCCCAGTCACCTATAGGTTGGTGTAATGAGAGGGGAGATTGTGGGGGAATGGAGGGGGAGGGGGAGGGGGAGGGAGGACAGATGGAGGGGAAAGGGAGGGGAGGGAGCCAAAGAAGGACATATGGAGGGGGAGGGAGGGAGGGCAGGGAAAGGAGGGAGGGAGGGGGAGAGGGAGGGAAAACAGAATGATACAAACTCACATACGAAAACAATGCTATGTCAAACAAACGCAATACTTAATAGAGTATTGTACTTCAATTAAAGACCAAAGCAAAAACAAAAAACAATTAATACACAAACAAAAACAAAAAAAACAAAACAAAAACACAAAAAAGGATCATATTTAAACAAAACCGCCCATTGAGGGGGGAGGGTAGGTTGGCGATGGAGCCAAGAATACTAAGAACTAGGAATGCGTATACGTATTAATGCCTGGAGCGCGTCGTACTTGCGGAAGTATCGTAACAAACGACATTCCTAAACGTTACTCGAGGGAATCGAGCGTGACTAATGACATTCCTAAAGCGTGGCCCACTTACGTATGTACGGCGCTAATTCGCTCGGCGATTACTGCGTTTATAGCAAAATTCTGATCTGTATCGCCCGTTAATAGTACTAGTAGATGAATGCAGTGCATTTTTGGCGAGCAGGAGCGATCCAAAAGTGCCAAAGCTAATTGTCATGCTTGAATTTTGCATGTGAGTAGTTATTGGACATCAGAACAGCCGAAAAAACCGCATGCCAAATGGATTGAATAAAACTGATGCTATTACACAGAAAGCGGGCTAACTCAGTTACTCTAAGTTGGAGCAGACGAGCCTCTCTCTCCTATGGCGTCTCCATTGCTCGTACTTGTCGTCCTTTGTTGCTGGAGGGGTGTCAGCTGCACGCCGCGGTGGATGTGGAACCCAGCGTCAAGAAAAGCGTGTTTCTCGCTCTTCGACCGTCCTGGAAGCCTCTGAGGCTCACCCAGGGGCGCCGGAGCCGGTACCGCAGGTGCCGCGACTGCGGGACCAATGTTGACGCTGCTCATTATATATTCATAGCTCTGAAACCGACGCGCATGTGTACTCGTGGCATTAGTTTTATGAACATTATTCTGTGGTTCAGTACTTACACGTGCCGAGCTATGCGTGTGAGCTTGCGCATGCGCAGAAGACTGGATTATTAATTACCCTCTAGCACTCGTACATTTTGCGGGACCAATGCTTTAGAGCTTCCGGCGCCCCTGTCACCGGTGTAATAGTGAATGTTGTTCCCCCCAAAAGTTGTCCCCCCGGACATTATTCACTAGTCCCCCTTGGTGAATAATGTCCCCCATAAGATTCTTTGTTAAGGCAACTGTAGTTCATCACCTATGGCATTTCTGTAGGGGGGACATTATTCACCGGTGAATAATGTCTCCCCTAAAATGCAGCTGGCTGACCGATAGCCTAGTACCCAGGCCGCGTAGGGGAGGGTATGAGGCTCTAGCTCACAGAGGTATGTAAACTCTAACCACTAGCCCTAAAATGATCATAGGTCTGCTTTTTAGGGCTAGTGGTTAGAGTTTACATACGTACCTCGGTCAGATACTTGGCCTCGTTTCCTCCCCACGCGGCCTGCGTACGAGGTAGCAGTTGGATTTCTAAGTGCCTTAGCTGGGTTTTGTGTTGTTGTACACTCCGAGAGAGAGAATAAAATAATGCGATTCGCTTGCCAACGTAGTGTGAGTGCTGTGAATAGATCTACTTCTGGGAGAGGACAGTATTCGCTAGTGAATACTGTCCCCCCACCATAAAATTACCACGTTTGATATCTTGGAAGACTTTCAGAGGTTTCTACGATGGGTGACATTATTCACTGAGGGGGCACATTATTCACTAGTGAATAATGTCCGGGGGGACAATATTCACTAGTGACTAATGTCCGGGGGGACAATATTCACTAGTGACTAATGTCCGGGGGGACATTATTCACGGGGGGACAATATTCACTAGTGACTAATGTCCGGGGGGATATTATTCACGGGGGGACAGTATTCACTCCGAGGAAGTGAGCTTTGGGAATACAACTTTGACGATTTACTCAGCTTAGTGAAGGAATATGTTGTAGGTGTCTGGGATGCGCGTAAACAAAAATTGTACGGTGATGACTCATGCCCTAGTCAACTTCAGTCCTTGGCTGAGGATCTGCAGCTGGCTGGAGTTGAGGGCAAAGGGATGGTAAGTTATGTTCCTCGGGTGAGGGAGGAACAGGTGGTAAGGATTTGTCTGTATGTGCATGTGTTTGTGGCTCCGCCCACAGTGGCGTAGACAGGATTTAGAGGAAGGGGGTGCCGAGCGCTAGCGCTTCCAAATTTTCGGTCTAAAGCCACACCCTTTTATTTTCGGTCTAAAGCCACACCCTGTTGCTCGCGCCGCGCGACTATGAAACAAAGGGCACAGTCACCTATGCTACGTACTATATGATAATGGCAAAACTTCAACTAGCCGTTCTGACGAGCCTCTTTTCAGCAGTTTCACGGGCACGACGTTCTCTGTCCCTTTCTGTTATATTCAACGACGTATATCGCGAAGCGCGTAATATCGACGCATGCGCACTAGCACGACGTACGAAAAAACGCCTTTTCAGACTATTTGCTCCCGCTCGCCAATAATACATCGAAATCCGGAGATAAACAGGGTGCTCCGAGTCCGCTGAATCTTCAGGTAAGATGTAAACTTAGTACAGTACAGTAGACTAGGCCTATAGCCTCAGGCATAAAGGGGGTGCTCGAGCACCCAAAGCACCCCCCCTGTCTACGCCACTGGCCCATGATTGTGGGTGCGTGGTCAATGGCAGTAATGCTATGGTAGCTTCATGAGTATTATTATTCACTCCGACAGTACCGACACCGGTAACGGTAGAGCAGGTTGAACTCATGAGTCTCTACAAAACAACCTTTGACCTTTAAATGAGCTGGCTTTACGTTTGCGTTTGCGTGTAACGCGCGGGCGGCCCCGGGTGGTCCATATATAGTACAGCAATTTATACGCGGGGACAGGTAAAACGAACAGTGCGAGTCACATATATATATATATATGTCCCCCCGTTCGCATGACTAGGCTGGCTCGCTCCCGCTCGCCAATGAGGGAGTGGCTCACCAGAGCGCAATAACTAGGAGAATGCAAAGCATTTGTGGGCGAGCGCTCGCAACGAGCAACCGGAAGAAGCAAGGCCGGCTAGGTTTGCGCATTGCGCGGGGACGCATGCGCACTTACCGCGGTCGGTTGATGACATATAAACATACATACATATATACATACATACATGCAAACAAAATTGCCATTAAGTTCACTAGTACGGGCTCGCTGCGCTCGCCCAATTACGTAATGCGCGCGTATGCCTTAAGCATGCGAAGAATGCAATTACTGTAGTTATGCTCCACCACCAATGAGACTCACGTTGAGAGCTTTATTATTCTTAGTAGCGGTTCATACTGTCGAAGTAGTTCCTAACAAGTGTTTCAACTGATCGTTACTGTTACGTAGTCTAGAGAGAAGCACAAGCAACTTTCTCGTTTACAAAATCTGAAGGGCGGACGGATGTGGACTCAACGCGAATGCTTTCTTCTTGCTGTTTTAGCTATCTGCTTCAAGTCTCAGAGCTCAATTCTGTGAAGTTCTTCAGCTACAGTCTCCATCCCATGTGAATGGCAAACTCCATGTATAAATACGAGCTATTACGAGCTAGTGTTCATAATCACTGGTTCCAGGATACCATACTACTATATTCACTCACACAAACATCATGCAGGAACAATCTCCTTTGAGCTGTGTACCAGTTTGTCCTATATATTTGCAGCTGTGACTTACTCCGCAGTTTGGTCATTAGTTTCTTCTCCAGTTCAGACTTCCCTGACACCAATTTCCTCAGAGCCATTCTTGTGCGAAAGTTCACGAGGAACAGAGGAACGTCTCCATCATACCAGACTCGTTCGACCTTCCCTCCTCCATGCTCAAGGAGACACTCCTGTAGTCTCCTGGCGGGAGAAAGAATAAATTTATAGCAGCGAAATACTAAGTGGCTACAAACGTGGGGGAGTGATTTAGGCTTACCCTGCACAGGACTCCACGGCTAAGCTGACGTTAGGGGAAGAACTGTGCGGTCTCCACGTCAGAAGCTCCCGCCCCTCTCGACGTTCCACGATAACTGGAGTTTCACTGAAAGCAATTGACACACGCAACAAGAAGAGGTTTTCGTATAGTGTTGTGTGGTAGGGAGCCGCCATGGTTGTCTTGAGACACGAGCCCCACCCCTAGAATTCCAAACGTAGTGAGATTACTGTATAGAATACGGGGATATACGGCGAGGTACATAAAACGCAATTGCAATTGCTTGAGATATTTTACCGCAATTTCGGAAACATCTCGACTAAGGTCCACACAGACCCAGAGTTACTTTAAGTAGCCCAAACCATGCATTAGTACACTGCTGAGCACAGGAACCACAGCAGAAAACAAAATCCACGACACCGCCTCCTGTTGCAACACCGCCAGGATCACAGTAGTCCTCTGTAGGATCCCTTGATCCACCTCCCTGATAGGTCTTTCCGTCACAGTCTTCATTGGGATTACGACAGAAAGTATTTTACTTGTACCTACAAGCTTATACTGCGTGCAGGACATACAATCAGCATAAACAGTATAAATGACGAAGACACTACATTGAAATTTCGCCATTCAGAAATATTTTTCCCCTTCAGTGTGCCCGGATCACAGTAACAACGTTTATGCCGACGCTTGTTTTTACGCAGGACTGCTGCTGTGGACGGCATATGGTACGCAAAACCAGTATCGTATTCACAGTCATATATGCATGCAGTTTTGTTTACTCTTGACTCAATCATAGATAATATACTAGTGGAATGATGTATGAGAGAAAGAGAGAGAGGGGGGGGGGGGGGGGGGAGGGAGAGTGATGGCTAAGTAAACTCCACTCCAAACTTGTCAAAGTGTCTCAGTATCACTCCCAGTCTGAGGTGGACTGTCCCCATGGCCTCTGTCCTCAGGTGCTGTCTGTCTTGACTGGAGTGGATCAGTGACTCCACTGTCAGCTGAGGACTGCCTCCCAGGAAGAATGCTGGACACAACACAACACAAAACACTTTACATAGTGTGCTTCACTTATCTGTAGCAGTCTGTTAAACTGGGATAAGGGGGTGAGGGGATGGAGGGGGATTATATCTAGGGGTCCTAGAAAACCTGATTTCTCCGGAGGGTATATATACCTATCCAGCCCGGGTTCCCCCAGGGTGAATTGACTAGCGTACATGAGAATTGTTGCCTGAGGGATCCTAGTGGTTTCCATGTGACACAGTTGACGTTGTGGATACCTGGTACAGTGGGAATGGTACAGAACCCATAGCCATCTGGGGAGGGGAGGTGTGGAGAGGGAGGGAGAGGGAGAGGGAGAGGGAGAGGGAGAGGGAGAGGGAGAGGGAGAGGGAGAGGGAGAGGGAGGTGTGTGTGTGTGTGTGGGGGGGGGGGGGGGGATAGAGACAGAGGGAGAGAGGTAAGGTGTGAGGGAGAGGGAGGGTGGTGGATGTCACAGTCACACCATCACCACTTACACAGCTCATGTCTATTGAAGAAGTCTTCATGGAACACTTGAAAGTACAGCTTCGGCCATCCCTGTAACCCTTTAGTGGCCAGGTGAAGGTCTGAAAGGAGTTAAGAGGGAAATGCAACTAGGAATCAGAGATTTGTTACAGTGGAATCCCTCTAATTCAGGACATTTAGCTTTGACTGAAGGAGTAGTGAGGTGTTCTGATTTCAGATTGATTTACACAAAACACGACAAAATGCCTTCATCTTTGACTGGAGTGTTCCACTGTATGTCTATAATCACCTATTGGGTGGGACCACTTGGCATACTTGCCGTCCTGTGGGTAGGGAACAAGTAGGAAGGATTTGAGGGGCGTGGCTACTGAGTACCAACCGCAGGGTGGTCGACCTGGGTCTGGCCTTCACTGGCACCCTCCAACAGCCGCCAGCCGCTTCCGTGACTCACGCTCCACTTACAGAACAGATCTCCTGACGGAAAATCGCTCCCTCCCTCTAACTCGCCTATAACGTGAACTTCTGCCATCACAACTTACACAAGAAAGTTTGTTTATTCCCGCGCCGCTAGTGTTCACCGTGTACGCATGCGCAAAGCGTTGGGTAAAAGCGTTTGGGTGGCCACGCCTACTCGGGTCAAAGGTAATGGTGGGCGTATCTGAGCGTGCAAATCTCTGAGGGGGGCGTACCTCACACAGCAGATCAGTAATATTCAGTATACCACACACAGTATACTATATATACGTATCTCTTTAGCCGAACCTCTTAATAGCTGTAGCAGTTTGAGCCCGTGACCCTCTCAAGAGAAGAGCACTGATGCAGAAGATGCCCCAGGGCACTAACGGGAGCTCTCGCGCGCGCCCCGCGTCCTCTGCGAGTAGCGCGAGTAGCGGCTCCTCCAGCAAGCACGTCAAGTGTATCGGTCGTTATGTGTTGACAGGCTCCACACTGGGGAAGGGGAATTTTGCGCGGGTCGAGGCAGCTGTCCACACACTGACCAGGTCTAAGGTAGGAGAGATGTACTTGTGGGGAGAGTAGCGTATGTAGAAGGAAAGTTGTAGCTGACCTGAGAGAGACAGGACTGCTTATTGAGGTGGCCTTATTTCAGGGAGTCCTAATTAGAGGCGTTCCTGCTGTCCTGTTTATTGAGGTGTCCTTATTTCAGAGTGTCCTAATTAGAGGGGTTCCTGCTGTCCTGTTTATTGAGATGTCCTCATTTCAGTCCTGATAGACCACTGTAATAACTGGCTGTATATTATCTCTATCTGCAGGTAGCGGTGAAGATCATTGAGACTGATAAGATCAAAGAAGAATATGTTCGTAAGAACCTCCTCCGTGAGGCCCAGCTCATGCGGCGCCTCCGACACCCTAACATCATCCGTCTCTATGAGACCATGAAGACCAGCAACCTCTACTGTCTGGTGACGGAGGTGGCTGAGGGAGGAGAGCTACTGTCTTATGTGAGGAGTGACTTCAAGAAGAAGAGGTTGTCGGAGGCTGTGACGAGGCCGTTCATTAGACAGCTGGTATCTGCCCTCCATCACCTGCACAGTTCAGGGATTGTTCACAGGTGAGTGGTGTATGGTGGGACCTCTCTAATTAGGACACCCTTGGGACAGAAGAAAGTGTCCTGATTAGTGAGTTGTCCTGATTTCAGGGGTTGAAAAATACACAAACATGGTATTTGGGGCAGCAAAAGGTGTCCTGTTTATTGAGGTGTCCTTTTTTCAGGGAGTCCTAATTAGAGGAGTTCAACTGTAGTCCTGATTAGTGAGGTGTCCTGATAAGTGAGGTGTCCTGATAAGTGAGGTGTCCTGAATACCATCACCTCATCATGTGTGAGTCCACAGTCAATATTTCATCACTTGACATGTGTCCCTAATGTCATTCATCTCCCAAGTTGTGTGTGGTGACAGTCCTCCTCATGATATTCACATCCACCAGACATCATACAGAGCAGACTAATTGATATGGGCTGCCTTTTGAAGTACATGTACAAGTAGGTAGTGAGCCTGCAATTTACTGGATAGCAAAATTAAAGCTCACAAGCTTTTTTTTGGAACAAATAGCACTCCATATCTACAAAATGAAGCTGTGGTTGTAGGTTGTAAGTTGTAGATTACAAATTAGAGTATGGTAGCAAGTGAAATTGAAAGTAGTATGGCCCCCCTGGGGGGCTGGGCCCCACATACTGGGGGAAGAACAGCCCCCTGTCCCTTGTTCCTACTTCCCGGTTTGAACCGCCAAAATCAGGACACCTCACTAATCAGGACACCTCACTAATCAAGACACTTCCCCTGTCTCAAAAGTGTCCTAATCAGAGAGGTCCCACAGTATCTGATGGTCCATTCACCTCCACAGAGACCTAAAGATGGAGAACATTCTACTGGAGAGGAAGAAGAAACAGGTCAAAATAGTAGGTGAGAAGACCACAAAATTTTACTCTACACATAAAATTTAGAGTTATATACAAAAAATTAATATTTTTTCAAATTTTGGTCTCAGTAATGCTCAGAGGCCAGGTAGCCTCCTCCAGACCCACTGTGGTAGTCCGGAGTATGCGGCCCCAGAGCTGTTTATACCTGGGAGGGAGTACGGGCCTGAGGTGGACGTATGGAGTCTGTGAGTGGAATGATTAGTGGGTGTGGTCTGTTATAGTGTAGTGGGTGTGGTCTGTTGTAGTGTATCATTGTACTGCATAGTTTTAGTATTTTTCCATCATTTCCTATCTCCTATTCAGGAGGCTATTAATACTTCATCTTCTCCCTCCCTCCGTCCCTCCCTCCCTCCCTCCCTCTCTCCCTCCCTCTCCTCCCTCCCTCTCTCCCCTTCACTCCCTCTCTTCCTTCCCTCTCTCCCTCCCTCCCTCCCTCCCTTCCTCCTTCCCTCCCTCCCTCCCTCCCTCCCTCCCTCCCTCCCTCTCTCTTCCCTCCCTCCCTCCCTCCCTCCCTCCCTCCCCCCCCTCCCACTCACAGGGGAGTCAACATGTATGCCATGTAAGCTACCATTCCGGTCTCCTCGTCAAGGGACAAAGAAGAGACAGAAGTTACTGGAGCAGATCCAGGCAGGCCTCACTGACAGTAGAGAGAAGGACATGAGTCATGTGACCATGGAGGGGAGGGACCTCATTGGTGGGTACACTTGTGGAGAACATATTGGTCTACAGTGGAACCCCTCTAATTAGGACACCCTGAAATGAGGACACCTCAATGAACAGGACACTCTTAGCTGTCCCAAATGCCATGTTTGTGTACAATTTAACCCCTGAAATCAGGACACCTCACTAATCAGGACACTTTCTTCTGTCCCAAGGGTGTCCTGATTAGAGAGGTTCCACTGTATACAGTTGTGATAGTACTAAAGGTAGTTTGTTATATCCATTGGTTAACTGTCACCTATACATACCTTCTCCTTTATGCTAAGTTTGAATTCACCTGTTTTTTTCAGGTTGTGTGATGAGGTGGCAGTGTCTTGATTTGTATGTGTGATTCGGCCCCAGCCAGCTGAGCTGCCTCGGTAGCTCAGTTGGTGCCTAGAATGTGAGTGTTGTGGGTTTGAGTCCCACCTGAGGCAGCTAATTTTTCTCTGAAATGACTGCTTCAGACAAGCTGTGTTGTGTTGCTTTGTCATTCTGTTGTATTTTGTTGCCTTGCCTGGCGTCTCTTGGAGTGATTTATTCATGTACTAATCAGGACGTCCTGAAGTGAGGACACCTTGATTAACAGGACACCTTTTGCCACTCCATGTTCATGTACAATTCAACCCTTGAAATCAGGACGCCTCACTAATCAGGACACTTTCTTCCACCACAAGCTATATGAGGTTCCACTGTCACTAAAGTTGCTATTGTCTATTTGCGTTCACCTGAGCCCCAGAAGTTGTTGAGGTTTTACATCCTATGCAACCGCACGTCATTTTGACAACTTCCTGCATGTTCACACACACACACACACACACACACCTCACACACACACACACACACACACACACACACACATACACACAGGGCGTTACGATGGGGAATCTCCCTCCCCCCTCCCTCCCCCCCTCACGGCTGCTCAACCCACACCAAAAGAAGCTGCCGGTTGCCATGATATTGTACCAGAGATCTCCATGGTTACCAAGGAGCAGGAGAACATATCAGAGATGTACGTACATTGTACGTACATTGTAGCCTACCAGTGTTAACCCCATTGCTACTATGGTTGTTTTAACCCATTTGTAGCCTTGGTTGTGTTAACGCCATTGTAGTCTGTAGCTAACGAGTAATTCCACTTAACCCTTTCTCTACAAGTTTATCTAACCCCTCCCTCTCTACATTCTTTAGTACCATCTACACACATGTATCACATAACTCTTTACACTTTCCCACACACCAGTAGTAATTGGCGAGCTTCCTAGTGATGTGAACAGGCGATTTTTATACATATATATATAAATATCAATTTCTATATATATAGATATATATCCCACACTGTCCATACCATACCTGCTTCTAATTTTGCGTGTCCACTCTCCCGCTCACCAACAATGCTTACCATTTCACTAGTACATAATAACCATAGCATTACTGCCATCAACCATGCACCCACATTCATGGGCAGAGCCACACACACATGTACGCACAGGAAAATCAGTAGTAGTGGTGTCCAATATTTAACCCTTTCCCCACAGGCCATCAGTAACCCCAATAGTGAGAAGCACCAAGACGTAGCCTGGAAGGCCGTCTGTCCCTCTGTTCTGATGTTGAGAAAGTTTTATGACTTTGCCCTGGAACTGGAGACCGCTCTCTGTGAGCTGCTGACTGTCCTCTGTAGTCCAGAGATGACTGCCCTGCAACACCTGGAGAAACAGCAGGTACGGGAGGGAGCCCCTCTAATTAGGACCCCCTGAAATGAGGACACCTCAATAAACAGGACACCTTTACTGCCCCAAATGCCATGTTTGTGTACTTTTAATCTCTGAAATCAGGACACCACTAATCAGGACACCTCACTAATCAGGTCATCTCACTAAACTCAGTCAGCTGTACTTTCTCTCCATCTCTCTCTCTCCTAGGCTATTACGAAGCAGTTTGTGGAAATTCTTCATTTTACTCTTTCCTTCGATAACCTCAAGGTGTGTGGAGAGGGTTAAATTTGTTCTATATGTGTATTCATCACCTCTCCCTCTCCCTTGCCCATCACTCCATATCTCCCCTCCCTCCCTTCCCTCCCTCTTTCCCTCCCTCCCCCTCCCTCCCTCCCCTCCCTCCCTCCTCTCACTCTCCTCCCTCCCTCTCTCTCCCTCCCTCCCTCTCCCCTCCCTCCCTCCCTCCCTCCCTCCCCTCCCTCCCTCCCTCCCTCCCTCCCTCCCTCCCCTCCCTCCCTCCCTCCCTCTCCCTCCCTCCCTCCCCCTCCCTCCCTCCCTCCCTCCCTCCCCCCTCCCTCCCTCCCCTCCCCCTCCCTTCCTCCCTCCCTCCCCTCCCTTCCTCCCTCCCTCCACCTCCCTTCCTCCCTCCCTCCCTCCCCCTCCCTCCCTCCCTCCCTCTCCCTCCCCTCCCTCCCCAGATGACCAATCCGGCCATTCAAAATGACTTCAGTTACTATCGCAGGACACTCAACAGAAGGAGAATTGTAAGACCACCCCTACCTGTCCTAATACCACACCACTGTACTCTTTAACCCCTCAAATCAGGACACTCTCCTTAGCTGTCCTAATACCATATCATCTTTGACCCCTCATATCAGGACACCTCACTAATCAGGACATTTCACTAATCAGGACACTACCACACTCACACCATATAAGGCAGATGTTCCTTACCATTACTCATATAGACAGTGGGTGGAGTACCATATAGTGGTCTTCATCCCATACCAAATAATGACCGATTTTAACCAACGGTCTCTCATCTTCCTCACTCCATTCTCTCTCTCCCCTCTCCCCCATCTTCCACCCCGTCGCCCTCTCTCTCTCTCTCCCCTCTCTCACAGGAGGTCAGTGCAGCCAGTCAGCCCTCCACTGATGGGGTGGGGCTACCTGATGACGTGGCCAATAGGATGTCTCTGTTTTACGCCAACCCCACCCCCATGTTGAATACACTGAGTGAAGCTGCCGAGAAACTGCTTCAGGAGGTGTGTGTGTGTGTGTGTGTGTGTGTGTGTGTGTGTGTGTGTGTGTGTGTGTGTGTGTGTGTGTGTGTGTGTGTGTGTGTGTGTGTGTGTGTGTACGCATGTGTGTGTGTGTGTACGCATGTGTGTGTGTGTACGCATGTGTGTGTGTGTATGTCATACTCTCCAATAGAGACTACCGTCTTCAAAAATCATGACTTACATACAACAAGTCCGTTGTGATACCATGTAAGTCCGTGGTGATTCATGGTATCACAACAGACTTACGCGGACTTGTTGCAACGTGCGTACGGTGTGCGCACGGAGCAAAGACGGACTCTTTTGACCCCGTGGAAGTCCGTATTCATAGACCATTTTCCCTATGTTGTGTAAGATGATGAAATTGTAGAGTGGTCCAATCTAATAAATTATATACAAAATAAAGAATATCTTACACAATGTCATGTATATATTCATGTACATAACTACATAACAAGACATTCTTCAACACTGTCTCCAGCTCCCCACCCACCAACTATCATCATCTTGTCTGGTGATGGAGTGACTACTAAACACATTCTCCTACCACTAGACATAGAGCCGATCTTCACCCACTGTCCATCTAGTAGCTGGTGAATGGAGTTGACTTGTGACCAGCTTCGCATCCCACCAACTGTTACTAGCTGTCCACAGAGAGTAGCAACTGTTGACCCTGTCACTGGTAACTGAGGTAGTGGTGTCCATTTAAGGATAATCGATATCGACTGTGATGTGATTGACTGGTCACTGGATAGTAGAGCTTGAAGAGAGCACGAGTAGCCACTACCATCAGATCCTATTACATATAATTGATTGTCACATATTGTGGCTGAAGGGAGGGTGACAGCCTGTGGTAAGTTGGTTAGTTTATACCATCTTCTACTCCTCACATGAAATAGTTCAGCTCTAGCAGTCCAACGAACACCATCCCCACCAATCACTACTATATAATTGCCATCTGATGTACTAACTACAGCAGGAGTGGAACGTGCAATGTTCATTGGGGGGTAGTGCTCAACCCATTCGCCCTGTCGTAATGTAAATACTTTGTTAGTATAACGAGATCCATCCTGTCCCCCCACAGCAGTCAGTTCCCTATCAATGATGACTAGTCTAGAGTTATGATATGGAGATGGAGGAAGTTCCTGCCATTTCTCTGTACTCACTTGATATTTATAAACTGAGTTGGAGGCATGTGGTGTGAAATTTGCAAATTGATCATCAGTCGTTGCAGATCCTCTCGTCATTCTACGTGGTGTTGTCTTCTTTTTTTGGCACTTCACAGTGAGCTGAGGGGAGATCACATAACATGTAATGTACATCATGATGTAATGTGTATTGTCATATCTGGACCACATGTACACTAGTAATGGGAGATTTAATGACCCCAGCAGGATTTAGGATGGCTATGTACAAGTACACATGCTACATGTACATGTCTAGTTCAACATGTAGATATTGTCAGGGAATGTACACATATACATACTACACCTCAATATACTGCATAGTAGGAAATATGGCAGGTTTTCCTGACCCAATCAACATTAGTCATGTGACTGGCCATGTATGCACGTCTGTACACAGTGAGAGTGTCTATAGCCACATTAGGATGTGGTTATTGAATGGGGTTAGATACATGGCCAGCGGAGAGATGGTGCAGGTAGGGCATTGCCCTACCACTTTTTGGTGGTCCATACAGGAAATGATGTATGCTATGACTTTTATCTGAGATATAATATATACGTTCGCAGTCACGCAAATTAAGCCCGCCAATGTACTGGTACGTGGTATCACACAGTACGGTAGTACTGTGTATATAGGGATTGCTATGGTCTATCCCCATTGAAAACCATATATAAGGATATTCTTCATTTTCACTTTCAATTTGAAGTTGATTTCACTTTTAATGATATCAAGGTGAAGAATGTGTGAAAAATAACCATGAAACAAAAATTGGTTGATCTCTGATGTAAGATATGCGAATATCACAAAAAGTGCTTTTCACATTTTTGCCCATGTTCTTCATCTTCTTCTTCTTCTTATTATTATTATTCTTGAAGAAGCGTAACTCAATAACCATAAAATCAATGAAATTGAATCTTTGCATGTGAAAATGTATCATTACGTACAGGGGAATAGAGGTATAATATTAACCCTTGTAGTTCTTGTACTACTGATCGTTATCTCTCCCAGCAATGTATTATGAATGAGGATAACTAATGAGTAAAACTCAGCAACCATGGTAACCATCAACCTGAAAGTCAGCATGTGTACAGATATCATCGCTAATAGCAACATAATAAAAGCATATGTTGTTAACCCTTGTGATTCTTGTAATACTGATGTAAACACTCCTCTCAATGCAATACATGTATACATGTGTATAGTGATTACGTAATATTATATTGAATGTACATGCAGAGTACATACATTGTACGCATATAAAAGCAGGCGTCATATAATAAACCGATTACGTAATTATGACAGAGTACTCGTTAATGACGTCATTACATCTGCCGCGCATGCGCAAACGCTTAGCAACTAGCGTGTAGCAACTAATAGGTGCAGTGAACTGGCTGCTTGATAATAGAGCGTTTGCATTTACGTAATTTTTAATGACGTAAGCGCACGCTGGTGTACAACGCGGCCGCGGGAACGTTTAAAAGAGATGGCGAATATGTCCACTTACGCAGAGGAACTCCCACCGGAAGCTAAAAAACGGTATCTGTGCAAGATCGCAACGATCGCAGGCATCGATCCGTTTACTTTATGTAAAGAGCGAAGCTATAATAATCCAGCAATTCAGACATCTTCTCTTCCATCGCTTGATGCAAGTGATCTAGTGTCCTACCTAGTTTTGCAAACTAGCTATGTATCTATAAAGCAGTATAAGGCTCACAAATCCATGGAAGCTTATAACCATTTTGTCAGTGGTTGGGTAAAAGAGGTTCAAGGCTGGAGTGTCCACGACAAGACTGTGGTAACTGGAAAGGTAAGCTTGTGTTCAAAGCCTAGCTGGTAGCAAGCAAGATATAATGTAAAGCATTGACTATACTGTACCATCAAACTTTGCATTTAACTCCAGCTTTTTCTTTTATCATGACAGGTACGGCACTCTCAAAGGTGTAAAGAAAAACCACTTAGCTGTTGGATGATATGTACAAACACAGAAGGAGTCCTTTGTGCTCACTGCACCTGCATGGCCGGACTGGGGGAGGTCTGTACTCATGTTGCTGCTGTTATATTCTACATTGAAGCTGTAGCACGATTGAATGGAATACCTACTTGCACTCAGAAAGAGTGCCAGTGGATGATTCCTACCTACCAAAGAGATATCCCATATGCACCTCTTTCCAAAATTGATTTTAGCTCAGCTAAATCAAACAAGCGTGCTCTTGATACCACCATTGGCACCTCATGTCCAGTAGTCTCCAAACAAATCAATCCTCCAGTCCAGCAAGCATCTACACATGATCTGCAGTGTTTTTACCATCAGCTAAGCAAGTGTAGTTCAAAGCCAGCTATTCTTTCACTTGTTCCCCAGTACGCTCAGGAATACATCCCCAAAAGCTCCCTGCCCAACTTCCTAAAGCCTCTGCAATCTCTTCACCAGCCAAAATTTCAACAACTCAACTATGCAGACTTGCTTACAGCTTGCAATGATGTCATTCTTCATTTAACTAAGGAAATGGCAGAGGCTGTGGAAAGAAGTACACATGACCAGAGCAACTCAAAATTGTGGTATAAGTATCGTGCTGGGAGAGTTACTGCTTCCAGAATGAAAGCTGTTTGCAAAACAAATGCATCATTGCCATCACAAAGCTTAATTAAGTCAATCTGCTATCCTGAGGCATTTCGTTTCACTACCAGTGCAACAAAGTGGGGTTGTGATCATGAGCGCTCTGCACGTGATGCATATCAGAAGTTACAAGAAAAGAAACACATTAACTTTTCCATTTCCATGAGTGGATTTGTCTTAAATCCAAAGTGGCCACATCTGGGAGCATCTCCAGATGGATTTATTCAGTGCGACTGCTGTGGAAAAGGGGTTGTTGAAATCAAATGCCCCTACTGTCATTGTTTTGATACAGTTGAATGTGGTGCAATAGACAAGGAGTCATACCTTGTACCTGATGCAGATGGAAGCCTTCACATTGATTGCACACATGCCTATTACTACCAAATACAAACTCAACTCTTTGTATGTAATGTTGACTATGGTGATTTTTGTGTGTGCACTTTTCCAACTGGAGCTGATCCAAGTCTTCATGTGGAACGCATTTCACCAGATCCTGACCTATGGTCTAGCTGTATTGAAGCTTCTACACAGTTCTTCAAGTTCTGTCTTCTTCCTGAACTCCTTGGAAATTGGTACACAAAGACATCGATACCTAAAGGAGACCCAACACAAGAAACATTGAGCAAGCGCACCGAAAACAATACTCCTCTTTACTGTTACTGCCAAAAACCTGAGGACAAAACTGTAGACTGGATTGGGTGTGACAATCCTACCTGCTCCATCTCATGGTTCCATACATCATGTCTTCACATAATAGCAATTCCCAAGGGTAAATGGTATTGTCCTGACTGTAGGAAACTTCCAGAGTTTACCAAGAATAGGAAGAGGAAAAATGTAAAAGAATAGTTTAATATTACTTCATATAGCTATATCTCAGAAACTTGTACAGTGATCATCTGAATAAAATAAAGAAATTAGTTGAAAGGTATTACAGAATCACTAAGATTACACAGAGCACAACTAACTCTTACAATGCAGTCAATAGCGGGACAACTCTCTCCTGATCTCGGTAATACGTAATCTATGGGTAATGTGCCCTGTAAAACTGTATATTTTTGTCTCACAGCACCAATAACCAGTTCAACATGAATCCTGACATTAGCAATTGATCGTGTTTGCTCAACTTCCAAAGCTGACAGCTGGCTTTTCCCTTTGGTAAAGACCGGAATATGTAGCTTGGCCTGATGTATCCCTACAGAATCAAAACTATGTCAAATCCCCGGTCAGCAAGTACAATATCTCCAGGTAACAGATTTGACAAAATCCCGCAGTGTTCAGTGAGATACTTGTCACTAACTCTTCCTCCCCAGGCATCAGATATGAAGCTCACAACTCCCTGTGGTGTAATACCAATCAAAAACTTGGCTGTATTGTGGTGCTTGTAGGTTGACCAGGTCACTGCTCTTGCCAGGAGATTTGAAGGGCGCTCAATGAAAACTTCAAAACAATCGATTATTACAACTACGTGGTCACTAAATGATACCTTAAAACAATCTGGCATGGTTCTTCTTAGGTCTTCACGATCTGGCCATAGTACCAAAGGCTGTAGTCGGATGTCCATGATAGTCAGCCACTTTAGGAAGATACGAGAAACAGTAGAACAACTAATACTGAATCGATATGCCAAATTCTGCATGGATAAGTTCAATCTAAGCTTAATCAGTGTCATCATAAGCTCCTGAAAGGGTGTTAGTTTCGAAAGCTTTGATGAATCTGTGGGTGCTATAAACTCATATACAGCCTTAAGTACGGCACCATTGGGCAAGCCAGTGTAAAACTTAACGAAGGTGTTGTTGTGGATAGTGGATTCTTCAGTATACAGCTGTGTGCTAGATTTCAATAGACATTCAAGGTCTCTTATCTTTTCTTGGGCTTGGTACAATTCCTGCTTAAAAAGTAGAGTATGCTGTCTGGTGAGCTCTGTTTGTGTTCCTACATCTACACTGTGACAATCTTGGCTGGTAATAGCCTTGTGAGATTGTTGCTGCCTTTCATCCCATCTCCGTGTCTGGGAATGGAGGAGGTAGTACCAGTCATATCACTAGTACAGCTGCAGTGGCAGATCTAGGCGGGGGGGGGGGGGGTCCTAGGGTGTCGTGGAACCCCCCTCCTTTTTGAGTTAGGACAATGCATGCACTAAGAAGGTTGCTTACTAGGCATTGACAAATTATGCTAATTTTTGGACCTATTATTTCTGTTCTCTTATTCTTTGTTGCAGTCCCTGTTATTATTCCGACCTTTCCCTATCATTCCATGCTGAAGGTAAATACATTGCACATAATTTAATAATACACAAAGTGTATACGGTTGTAAAGAAAATCACTAATTATAGGAATATATCATTGCAACATGACTGAGAGCGACACATATTCCTCCACGCAAGGAATCCTCTATTTAGCGCACACATCACGAAATAACTACGCTACAAGCCAAAATCTAGCCTATTTTCCCAGCATTATCCTCTATGTTTATTATTCCCAAATTTATGCTGGCATAAGTTTATTGCTTACCTGTAAAGTGCAACATCACCGACAATTCATCCAGCCAAAGCGGAAGCAGGGAGCGCTTCATGTTACAAACCTCACGTTAACTCACTACAGCATACAGTACACATCATATAGTCACCGGTAGCTATAGCCTCGTGGAGCCACGCCTTCTCGGGGGGGGGGGGGGGGGGGGAGAAGGCCTGGTGAATTGCCTATACGCCACTTGTTCTCGTTAGCCCAGGAATTCCTTCAAACCAATCGATTTACCTTACGTCACGTATGCGCTGCCTACGCTTTTTTGTTGTCTCTGACCGGCGTGTACCGCAGATCCAAGATGCAGCTAGTGCAGCCAGGGATCAACAACTGTTAGTCTGTACTGTACGGACCCAACGTGTAAATGACTTCGGAAGCTCTCCGTACTAGAAGCTAGAGCTAAGCCTAAGGCTAGCGCCTAGGGCTGAAACTAGGGGCTACAGCTAGGGCTAGGCTAGGGGCTAGGGCTGAGACTAGAAGCTAGGAATATGGCACCGTTGTACTACGAGGGTGCGGAACATCATTCCTGCCCTAGACCCTAGCCCTAGCCCTAGCCCTAGCTTCTAGCCTCACCTTATACGTTAGGAGAGCTTCCGAATTCATTTTACGCGTTGGGTCCGTACAGTACAGTTGGAGAATAACAAACTGACTGACTGACTCCTCACGTACACGTGTGCATACAAACACGGTTGTGACGGGTGTCTGTAAACTATGGACTCTGGCTCAGGGGCGGAGACAGCCTCTCAAAAGTGGGGGGGGCTCATAATGTGGGGAAGCGAGCGAGCTGTTGTAAATTCCTTCACAATGCATAAATAGAACTCATACTTACAGCAAAACAAAATAAAGCATACTTAGGACAAGTAAACAAAACAGAACAAGACACATTACAACGAAACAAAAGAAGGCATACAAAGGACAAGTAAACGAAACAAAACAGAACAGAACAATACAGCAAAAACAAAACATATAAACAGTCAAATGACCCCATCCACCACCGGTGATCGGATGGGTATACGGCGAGACCAGAGAGCTGCGTTTCCACACCATAGGGCAATAGAGAGCCTTTGGAAGAGGTGACGTGTGGATTCAGCTGGAGGGATACCAAGTCTTTGACCAAGAAGACGACCAATTGAGCTAATGGTGGCAATTGCTTCGTCATCCCAACCACCCAAAGATTCAACGACAAGGGGAATGAAATCAACTCCTACTGACCGGCAATCTGTGGAATGAGCTGCCAGCTTTCTCTCCCTACCCACAGACAGGGCATGACCTTGAGTATCAGCGGCTCCCTCCACAGTCAGTTGCTGAAGGGCAGAGATTACTGTCACATCTAGGGCAGCAGGTTGGCCTCGTCTCCAGTTTGGAAGATAAATGTCGGCTGGGCGGCTACAGTTTCCAGGGATCAGAGCAGGGACCTCCTTCCGGGGCGCTAATGCAGCAGATTAAGCTGCGGAGAAAAGTGCATCCCTAATGGAGTCATGACGATGGATCCTGTCACCATTTCCCCCACAGCCAACTTGATGGTCACCATAGGGATCGGAAATGACCTGACAGACCGGGCATGGAGTGTTGGTCTCAACCATTGGCAGCCCCAGCCAATATTGCAGACAAAGGCGGAATTCCCAATCTAAAAGATGGAGCCCAAGGGCACGAGACGGTATAACAGATAACCAATCACCAGCATGAGAAATGGCAGTAGACAGCGCCAAGGCCCGAAAGCGGGAGTCAGGAGCAGAATCAACCAGGGTGGCGTAATTGGCTTGATCAATGGAGCTTGATAGAACTTTCTGTCGCAGAGGAATATCTATATCATCAATGGAATGCCAATCAGGATTCCCAGTAACTTTGGCCAGTGCAGCAACTGTTGGGGCTAAATGTGGGGAAGTGTCTGGGGAACGCCCGAGGTCCTCGGGCGTTCCCCAGACACTTCCCCACATTTAGCTCTCTCCCCACATTTAGCTCTTGTTCTCCGCATCCTCGGGCCGAGGATGCGGAGAACAAGATGGGAAGATTGAACCAAAGAGCTAACAAAAGCTGCTGGGGCATGAAGGCATGCTTCACAATGCGCATGAGCATGCGTAGTACGTAAACGTACAGCTCGATCGCTTCGAGAAGATCGCCATGCAATTGCACGACTGACTGGGGTCGATCCCACTTGCACAATATTAACATGTATCCGTGTTGCAAAAGTGGGGGTGCTCAGCCCCCTCACTACAAAAAGTGGGGGTGCTCGAGCCCCCCCTGCCCCCCCTATATCTCCGCCCCTGTGGCTGGACTGTTGACTGGACTATGGACTGGACTAGTGCATGTGGACTGACTTTGAACACGACAGTGGCTATATAGCAGTTGTTCACTGCTTGCCAGCAGAGTCAGTCTATCTTTGCCCCTCAGCCACTAGACCACTGCGACTCCCCCGCATGTTCGTGGGTATTACGTAATGTTATATTGAGGTTAATTTGACATTCCTCTGGAACAAGTGGCGTATAGGCAATTCGCCAGGCCTTCTCCCCCACGAGAAGGCGTGGCTCCGCGAGGCTACGGTAGCTACACAATTCAAGAAACTCGCGATCGAGGGCCGCACAGTGCACCAGTGAACGATCGAAGTACAGAAGCAGTCACACGTGCTTGTTCACGTCTCTTGAATGGCATGTGTCAAGTACGCCTAGTCGTAAGTGAATGAAGCGGTGTTATGCAAAAAGTGGACCGGACAAAAACTGGTCCAATGAAGTGAAGAACGCTGGATGGTGCACATGCGTAAAACTTAAACTCCGCCTCTAATTACGTGTAACGGGAAGTATGCGGAAGACCTTTAGAAAGTCAAAGACGGAGACTAAAGAGAAAGAAGCTCACTGCCTTACATCGAGTCGTATTCCAGGTAGCGTTTAGCATGTTGTTAGCCTTTTTAGGACGTTTAGAAGGCTCTGCCGTCCAAAAAGTGCGCGGAATGTCACTGCAGTACCCTCATAGGATGTCACGATAAGCAAATGACGCCATAACTTTTGAACGGAGCGGTTTCAAACAAAACCCCACAAACTTTTTGACCTCCGTTGCCCGCTGAGTACGTGACAGAATTTTCAGGACTAACAGACGCTCCAGAAGTGAGATGTGACTTAACTTAATAGACAGACAGACAGACAGACAGACAGACAGACAGACAGACACGACCAATTCAAGTATCGTAACCCCTGCTGCGCATGCGCGCCGAGGGTTAATTATTGCAACAAAAAGTGGACCGGAAGTGGACCGGGTGGTCCACTTTTAGTTGCAATAATTGGACCCCAGTCCAGTTTTCAAGGGCGTGGCTAAACAATTGTCTAGATCAGCCCCTGAGCTAGCATTATTCATACTCTGATACTGTGTGTCCATGGAGGAGGGGGGTGGCAGTACACCTGAGGAAGTAGTACAGTCATATCACATTATAGTCATGTGACTGACCATGTATGCATGTCTGTACACAGTGAGTGTCTATAGCCAGATTAAATAGGATGTGGCTATTGAATATAATGTATTCAGAGAGGGAGAGGAGTTATATACCTTTCCCTGTTTAGAGGGAGGTATGGAATGAGCTGCTTGTGGAGTGGACTGGAATGGAGACAAAAAGTACACATTTTCTGAGATTGTCTCTCAATATCAACTGTACCTGTTGTGTTGATTGAGAGGTAGAGCTAGTGTGGAGTTTCCTGGGGAGGGGAGGTGGCCTCTGTGAGACAGGACTTTGTGTCTAGGAATGGAGGAGGTACTACCAGTCATACCACTAGTACAGCTAGCATTATTCATACCCTGATGCAATGGGTGCGTGGAGGAAGGGGAGGTGGCTCATCTGTCTCACTAAACTGTTGCTGCTCTCTAACATACATATGAGAAGAGAAATTGTAATCACCAAAAATATTTTGACAGATGTGGAAAAAATATTTACGAACAAGTAAGCCATTTACCGTAGGACAACCCTCAACTCTGACTCTAGAGCCATTTTCTCCCTCTCCCTCTCCATTCTAGCCTCCTGTAGCTCTGCCAGCTGCTTGTACTGCAGTAGACTCTGTGCATTCATCTCTACTGCCAGCTGGAAGGGAAAGAACATGTCTAGTGATTGGTGTGGACATTATATAGTTACTTTCAGCTGTTGTTGTAGATCAGAAATCTGCTTTAAGTGGCTATTTATATGTGCATCTTTCTCTTCCAGCCTCTTTCTGAGCTTATCTTCCTTCTCTGCCAGTCTCTTTCTCTTCTCTGCATGTTGCTTTCTCACCTCTCTTCTCAATGTCTCCGTCCTCTGTGTATTGAAATAAAATACCAGTACTAGTGTATGCAGGGGAAGTCCCTTTGTGTGTTGGAATTCAATTATCAGACCAGGTAGCTTTTTGTTTAGCAGCTCTATGTGCATCCTACAGTAAGGATTGAAATAGCCAGCTAGAAGCTGAGTGTTAGCCCATGTAAGACGGAAGATTCAAATTTTCCTCCCATTAGAGGCACACATGCCCCTTTCATGTACGTCAGCTCTCTCCACAGTTATGAACAATGAAAATGTACACATACTAGTTTAGCTATATGTTAGAAGTTACATAATGCCCTCCACATCAGTGGCACTTCTTCCTAGAGACCAGTGGTGTTGGTAGGGCCAGGTAGGGCCTGTGCCCTACCAAAAATCGATGCAAACATTGATGCATTGATGCAGATTACTGAGCATCATGTGTGGACTCTGACCTTCAATCTTTCTGACTCCAGAGCTACTACTGCTTGTGCCTTATCTTTTTCCAGTTCAATGATCCTCCCATCACGTACCCCCAACTCCCTCACTCCCTCCTCAATCTTCTTTTTCAGCTTTTGTATCTTTTCTTTGCATTTCTCCAGCTTCTTCTCCTTCTCCTGAAGCTTGGCCTTGGTCTCTCGAAGCTCATTCTCTTTTACTTTAATACTCTCTTGAAGAATTTTCTTTTCACATTGACTTGCAGTCAACTGGTCATGAACTCTCTTGAAGCAGTCCAGTTCTCTTTCTCTCTTCCTAATCTCCTCCAGCAGGAGCTGTTTTTCTTGCTCCAACTTCTCCACATCTTTTATGATAACTTCAGCTTCTTCCCTGGCACTTGCAGTTCGTTCTGTATTTTGTGTTCTCTCCACTTTATTTCTATCTAGTTCCTTGTCTATTTCAGCCAGTTTGAAATCTTCTCTCTTAGTGATGTGTTTGGTCTTATAACTAGTCCTCAGATGTTTATCCAACTGAAAGTATATATGACAGACATATCACAGCAACTATCAACACACAATGATCAACAGTACTAGTCACCTCTGTTTTAATGACAGGAGAGCCATTTACTGTCTCCTCCTGAGCAGTCTCTGACTCCAAATCAGATCGAAAGGCTACACCTACATACAGAGACGCAATATATATATTTCAGATATACTTGCAAACATTGTCATAAATAGTATACCGTATTTCTCAGCAATAGTTCTTGCCACATGACGTTCATTGATAGCCAGCAGTGCCCTGACCACCTTTGACCAGGATGGTTGCTCATCAATTCTCAGCCATTTACTTATCATATGTAGCATCCTGTCGTCTGTTTCCTGATAATCACATTGAATTTTTTTAAGGTCAGAATCTGGTACACCAAGTTGAATACCGAGAGGATACCACCGCCACACAACTGTCAGATCACTTTGTAATAATTTCAGTGATACATCTGCACATGTACAAAAGACATACAAGATTAGAAGTAAATACTGTTCCTTCTGTGACTATATATATACCTGGTCTTGGTACTTCCACCCTGCAGCTTCGAAACAAACTCCCCAACTCCAGGAGTTGACTCTTCACCCATCTCTCCATGCAGATCTCTTGGTTGGTTGAATTTACTTCAATGACTTCATGATCCTTCTTTGTGGTGTAGTCAGGACACACTAGGTGGAGCTCTGTGTTACAGCTCACCCCACCTGGTGACCTCCAGTCCCCTGTTTATGTTAGTAGCATGGGAGGGAAGGAGGGAGGGAGGGAGGGAGGGAGAAAATATATAGACAGTTATATATATATATCACACAGTACGGTAGTACTGTGTATATAGGGATTGCTATGGTCTATCCCCATTGAAAACCATATATAAGGATTTTGTTCATTTTCACTTTCAATTTAAAGTTGATTTCACTTTTAATGATATCAAGGTGAAGAATGTGTGAAAAATAACCAGTACACTAAAATTGGTTGTGTTATGATGTAAGATGTGTGTAATAGCTTAAAAAGTGCCTTTCAAATTTTTGCCATGTTTTCCATCTTATTATTATTATTATTATTATTCTTGAAGAAGCGTAACTCAATAACAATAAAATCAATGAACTTGAATCTTTGCATGTGCAAATATATCATTACGTACTGGGGAATAGAGGTATAATATTTTCTTGTAGTTCTTGTACTACTGATCGTTATCTCTCCCAGCAATGTATTATGAATGAGGATAACTAATGAGCAAAACTCAGCAACCATGGTAACCATCAACCTGAAAGTCAGCATGTGTAGAGATACCATCGCTAATTGAAACATAACAAAAGTATTTGTTGTTAACCCTTGTGATTCTTGTAATACTGATGTTGACACTCCTCACAATGTAATACATGTACATGTCACACAGTAGTACTGTGTATATAGGGATTGCTATGGTCTATCCATATATAAGGTTTTTCATCACTTTCACTTTCAGTTTGCTGCTTACTGGATTTCTGTTGAAATAAATATGTAGAAACTAACTGTGATTATAAAATGGTAGATAAAGGGGTTAAATTAACAAGAGTCTATTTTGTAAATTGTTCACCTTCCGACACTATTTTTTTCACTTGAAAAAGCGTAACTCACTAATGGTAACACATTTAAACATGAAATTTGGTACAGTGATATAGTTCCACTATGGGTATAGTGCGTCGTCATGTTAAAAACAATGTACTTCTTGTAAAATAAACAAAAATAGCCTTAGGCTATGTATAATAGTGGAGGCCACACAATCCTATATCCGACTAATAAAAGCCCTGCTAAATGTGAAATTTTGTATGATAGTTTAGTTTAATACCTCAATGATCAACATTGTGATAAAATCTCTGTAAACCATGTAAATCTTGTACAAAATAGCCTCAGGCAAGCATTACTGTATCTCACTAACAAAAGCTCCACTAAATGTGGAAATTGGTGGGATGGTAAAGCTTAATACCTCAATGATCAACATTGTGATAAAATCTATGTAAACCATGTAAATCTTGTACAAAATAGCCTCAGGCAAGCATTACTGTATCTCACTAACAAAAGCTCCAATAAATGTGGAAATTGGTGTGACGGTAAAGCTTAATACCTCAATGATCAACATTGTGATAAAATCTCTGTAAACCATGTAAATCTTGTACAAAATAATCTTGTACAAAATACCTCAATGATCAACATTGTGATAAAATCTCTGTAAACCATGTAAATCTTGTACAAAATAGCCTCAGGCAAGCATTACTGTATCTCACTAACAAAAGCTCCACTAAATGTGGAAATTGGTGTGATGATAAAGCTTAATACCTCAATGATCAACATTGTGATAAAATCTCTGTAAACCATGTAAATCTTGTACAAAATAGCCTCAGGCAAGCATTACTGTATCTCACTAACAAAAGCTCCAATAAATGTGGAAATTGGTGTGACGGTAAAGCTTAATACCTCAATGATCAACATTGTGATAAAATCTATGTAAACCATGTAAATCTTGTACAAAATAGCCTCAGGCAACCATTACTGTATCTCACTAACAAAAGCTCCAATAAATGTGGAAATTGGTGTGACGGTAAAGCTTAATACCTCAATGATCAACATTGTGATAAAATCTCTGTAAACCATGTAAATCTTGTACAAAATAGCCTCAGGCAACCATTACCGTATCTCACTAACAAAAGCTCTACTAAATGTGGAAATTGGTGTGATGGTAAAGCTTAATACCCCAATGATCAACATTGTGATAAAATCTCTGTAAACGATGTAAATCTTGTACAAAATAACCTCAGGCAAGCATTACTATATCTCACTAACAAAAGCTCTGCTATATATGGAAATTGGTGTGATGGTAAAGCTTAATACCCCAATGATCAATGTTGTGATAAGATCTATGTAAACAATGTTGTAATATCACAACAAATAGCCTCAGGCAAGCATTACCATATCTCACTAACAAAAGCTTCACTAAATGTGAATATTTGTATGATGGTAAACCTAAGTACTGGCAATTACATAGTACTGGCAGTTACACAGAGCCTATAACTCTTCATGCACACACTATTATCTGCACTGCTAATTCAGTTTAACTGATGTACAATGCATTAGCTAATACGTTTGTAACCAAGTTAACTGCAAAATAGCAAATTGTATATACCTAGGTACAGAAAAAAATAACAGGAGACAAGTAAATAACAATTTTTGAAATTTGAAGGAAATATAGGGATTGCATAAAAAAGAAAGGAGACAAGATTGGGACACAGACATGTTATGATATATCGACGTACCCATATTGTTACGTTGATATAACATAACATGTCTGTGTCCCAATCTTGTCTCCTTTCTTTTTTATGCAATCCCTATATTTCCTTTCAAATTTTCTAAATTTTTTATTTACTTGTATATATATATATATGTTTGTAAAGTATATTTCTGTTATTGGTTGTATATCTTGAGGATGTACAGTTTATCTCAATATGCTGGGGCATACTGCGCAATTTATCCGCACACATGCAGATAACGCGTATTTCCAATTAGCGCGCGCGTATAATACAAGCTCCTGTGTCAGGGAAATCAAGAAATCTACTGATCATCGATTGATGCTTGAGGAGGCCGTCAAACATCAATCTGTCACCCTTGCATCTGAGATGAACTGGCTGCGGCTCTGGAAGGCTGCTAGGGATAAAGGCCCCTACTGGACCAACATTGCACAGTCATTTTACAGGCTATTTACAAGACTTCTATTTGGAGACATAGTTTGCAACAAGTGTAACAGTATCATTGAAGAGGATATCAGCTATTTCATTCATCTAACCCAGATCCACACTCCCTCAACTGCTGACATTCCAAACTTGCTCGCTGACCTCTGCTCACAAGACTCAGAACCTGTGACCATATCTTTTCATGTATGAAATTGCTAGTTTCCTGTATGATAACCTAACTATATTGGTATTCCATATTCTGTGTATACATATGTATCCCTGACACTGGGGGCAAGATACATGATTTTGTCATAGATATTATAGCAGGGGAGCCCTGCTATAATATCTATGGAACCCTGCAATATGATTTTGTATGCATTTTTGAACTTTGATCTTCCATATGCGCGTTGGTACACTCGGAGCAGCAGTTACGGCCAGCGTCTGGTGCTTCTCTCTAGGTAAGGTTACCTATTCGGACATGATATTGCCATGTACCGCGGGGGAAGTGTACTGTGCAAGTATCAATGTATTTGGGGGCCGTGAAATTCCGAGAAAGTCTCGTGGTTTTGTTACCAGTCACTAATCGGTTGCCCATTTTCTTTTCCCAGGAATAATAGTTCTACCTTTATTTATTGTGTCTGATTACTTATTGATTCTAGCTGCAAAAAAAGAGATTGTTGTTTTGACCAGTGTGTTTGGTTACCTCAGTTGCATTATATGACTATAACCTGTCCTGGTATGTAGAGCATAATTTTATCTGAGTGCATACGTGAGTGCAAGCTACTCCTCCATTACATTTTACCAAGAGTATATAATAGAAGAGGGGGAACTACTACGCTATGCTCCGTGTTACAACCCTTTACCGGGTTCATGACCTCTGTAATGATACTCACAAACGTGTGGTTTGACGGTTTACTTAGCGTCACGCGCGGGGATAGAGACGAATGAGACGTACTTTGTAGGCTACAAAACATAGCGGGCGAACGCATTTTATGGATGCGTGGATGCCGTCGCCGCGCCATGAGTACTTCTAGAAGATCTCCGGGCCTGCTTAACAACTACTAGCTCAGCCACCAACACTTCCAACCGAGCTTTCAATGTTCAGCCTTATACACGCGTGACGCTAAGTAAACCGTCAAACCACACGTTTGTGAATATCATTATAAAGGTCATGAACCCGGTAAGGGGTTGTAATACGGAGCATAGCGTAGTAGGATACTCTCCCCCCTCTTCTATTATATACTCTTGATTTTACTACAGAAGTATAGTACAGTGGAATTATGTACCTGACTTCCTCTGTGAGATAATTATCTCAAGGGACATCATAGTAACTTGAGATTCCTTACAGATATCCCACATGTCTCTTGGGAGGTTGTTATGTTACAACTGAGGTATAAGGCTAATTTAAAAATAACATCCCATTTTGCTCTACATACCAAGAGAGGTTATAGTCATGTAATGCAACTGAGGTAACCACACACACTGGTCAAAACAACTACCTCTTTTTTGCAGTGTTGTGCGTGAAGTGCTGCTCTCAGGGTCAAAAACTATAAGGTACATTTAATGTATGGCAGTCATACCTTAATACCTCTGAGAAAGTGAGCCCTACCTATGGACTCGGATTAGTCACATTGTCTATATATATATATATATATATGTATGTATGTGTGATGCTTTATGTATTGGGGGGGGGTTAGCTATTGAAATACAATGACCACATGAACAAAATAATTATAATGAAATGAAGTCTTCTCTCATTTGTATTTCAAACAAACTGTGTTGTGTTCGACTTTCACATAAGAGAACGTTGCAGCTTTAGAGAACCCGGTATGGTCTTTGCACATGTGCAAGCCTTAGGGAGAAACTGTGTACGTACTATTGGGTGGGCTGTTTGATTAACCATAAAACATTGGGGGAGCTGCAGCCCCCAGAGACCCCTCGGTTACGACACCTGTCTTAATGTGCATCCACATGCAACAAAGGTCAGTTCATGTGTACTCTATATATGTTGCTCTGCATCTCACTATTTATACACTGTATTATCAGTATGCAGAGTTGTCACACAATTTTAACCGATGACATTCCTATCATAATTATCTGAAACAACAGTACTACGACCATTTCCTTGTAGTGTAATCGTTATAAAAAAATCCCCACACATTCCATGAGTGGTGATAGTCACACATTCAGTCTCATGCATGAGGTATAACTGAAGTAGCCAGTAAAACAACTATCTCTCTTCCTCATCAACAACTATTACTTCACCCCTGACTGATTGATGAGGTATATACGCTCATTTAATCATTCATCGTATAACAATCACTACTACCATAATTATATACTAAGACAGGTAAAACTATCCCCCACTGAGAAAACATTAGATGGCTTCAAGTAACTTTCGTGTTTTTGCAGTACATGTCCATAAAATGGCTGTAACCTACTCTGCAGTTTGGTTATTACTTTCTTCTCCACTTCAGACTGTCCTGCTAGCAATTTCCTCAGAGCCAGTTTTGTGTGAAATTTCACATGGAACACAGGAAGGTCTCCATCAAACCAGATTTCTCCAACCTCCCCTCCTCCATGTTCATGGAGACACTCCTGTAGTTTCCTATCAATATTAAGCGCGGCAAATCAACTGCAAACGTGGGGGAGTGCATTAGACTTACGCTGTACAAGACTCTATGGCCAAGGTGACGTCAGGAGCAGAACCGTGCGATTTCCACGTCAGAAACCTTCGCCCTGCTCGACCTTCCACGACAGCTGCAGTTTCGTTCAAACTAATGAACAATCGCAACAAGAAGAAGTTTTTATATAGCGTCGTGTGGTAGGGATATAGTTCCGTCGTCACTTCTACGGTTAGCGCTGCCATCACCTTCGCAACTAATTGGCGAGCGGAAGCCTAATAATGACGGGCACAGTACATACCGTAATGTTATACGTGCTTCTAATTTTGCGTGCGCACTCCCGCTCGCCAACAGAATACGGTAATATCCGTCCTTCCGGAGCCATTATCACACAGTACGGTAGTACTGTGTATATAGGAATTGCTATGGTCTATCCCCATGAATATAAGGAGTTTGTTCATTTTATAGTTGATTTCACTTTTATGATATCAAGGTGAAGAATATGTAAAAAATAACCAGTGTACAAAAATTGGTTGTGCTGTGATGTAATATGTACATAATATCTGAAAAAATGATTTCCACATTTTGTCCATGTTCTTCATCTTCTTATTATTCACAGTAGTGAGACTACTGTATAGAATATGGAGATATACGGCGGGGTACATAAAATGCAATTGCTTGAGATATTTTACAGCAATTTCGGAAACATCTCGACCAAGCTCCACACAGACCCGGAGTTACTTTGAGTAGCCCAAACCATGCATTAGTACATTTCGCCTCGCAATAATTATCCTACTGACCAGCGGAACCACAGCAGAAAGCAAAATCCACGACACCGCCTCCTGTTACAACACCGCCAGGATCACAGTAGTCCTCTGTAGGCTCCTTTGATCCACCGCCCTGATAGGTCTTTCCATCACAGTCTTCATTGTGATTACGACAGAAAGTATTTTACTTGTACCTACAAGCTTACACTGCGTGCAGGAGGTACAATCATCATAAGCAGTATAAATGACGAAGACACTGCGTTGAAATTTCGTGTTCCACTGTATATCTATAATCACCTATTGGGTGGGACCACTTCGCATACTTGCCGTCCTGTGGGTAGGGAACAAGTAGGGAGGATTGGAGGGGCGTGGCTACTGAGTACCAACCTCTGGGTGGTCGATCTGTGTCTGGCCTTCACTGGCCCCCTCCAACAGTCTCCAGCCGCTTCCGTGACTCACGCTCCACTTACAGAACAGATCTCCTGACGGAAAATCGCTCCCTCCCTCTAACTCGCCTATAACGTGAACTTCTCCCATCACAACTTACACAAGAAAGTTTGTTTATTCCCGCGCCGCCAGTGTTCACCGTGTACGCATGCGCAAAGCGTTTGGGTGGCCACGCCCACTCGCGTCCAAGGTAATGTGGGCGTATCTGAGCGTGCAAATCGCTGAGGGGGGCGTACCTCACACAGCAGATCAGTAATATTCAGTATACCACACACAGTATACTCTATATACGCATCTCTTTTGCCGAAACTTTTAATAGCTGTAGCAGTTTGAGCCCGTGACCCTCTCAAGAGAAGAGCACTGATGCAGAAGATGCCCCAGGGCACTAACGGGAGCTCTCGCGCGCGCCCCGCGTCCTCTGCGAGTAGCGCGAGTAGCGGCTCCTCCAGCAAGCACGTCAAGTGTATCGGTCGTTATGTGTTGACAGGCTCCACACTGGGGAAGGGGAATTTTGCGCGGGTCGAGGCAGCTGTCCACACACTGACCAGATCTAAGGTAGGGAGAGATGTACTTGTGGGCAGAGTAGCGTATGTAGAAAGAAGGCTGTAGATGTGGAAGAGAGGTAGGACTGCTTATTGAGGTGGCCATATTTTGAAGAACGAGTGGATAGACAGCATTTAGGTCAGAAATGGGTGTCAGAGTGTCCTAATTAGAGGGGTTCCTGCTGTCCTGTTTTTTGATGTGTCCTCATTTTAGGGAGTCCTAATTAGAGGGGTTCCTGCTGTCCTGTTTATTGAGGTGTCCTCATTTCAGGGAGTCCTGATTAGAGGGGTTACTGCTGTCCTGTTTAAATTGAGATGTCCTCATTTCAGTCCTGATAGACCACTGTAATAACTGGCTGTATATTATCTCTATCTGCAGGTAGCGGTGAAGATCATTGAGACTGATAAGATCAAAGAAGAGTATGTTCGTAAGAACCTCCTCCGTGAGGCCCAGCTCATGCGGCGCCTCCGACACCCTAACATCATCCGTCTCTATGAGACCATGAAGACCAGCAACCTCTACTGTCTGGTGACGGAGGTGGCTGAGGGAGGAGAGCTACTGTCTTATGTGAGGAGTGACTTCAAGGAGAAGAGGTTGTCGGAGGCTGTGACGAGGCCGTTCATTAGACAGCTGGTATCTGCCCTCCATCACCTGCACAGTTCAGGGATTGTTCACAGGTGAGTGGTGTATGGTGGGACCTCTCTAATTAGGACGCCCTTGGGACAGAAGAAAGTGTCCTGACTCCTAATTAGTGAGGTGTCCTGATTAGTAAGGTGTCCTGAATACTATTACCTCATCATGTGTGAGTCCATAGTTGATATTTCATCACTTGTCATGTGTCCCTAATCAGTCATCCATATTGTGTACGATACCTGTCCCTGTACAGGAGGTGTTAGGACTACAGATGCCTCAGAGGTGACGTATGCCAGACAGATGGTGGTGGCCCAGGAAACAGGTATGGAATGGAGACCCTCTAGTTAGGACACTATTGTCTTTGTGTCCTGGTGTGTGGTGTACTGATATTTATCTGCTCTGGTTGTCAAGGTGATTCACCCCACCCAAGTGGGTGTGATCCAAGAGGCCTCTCAACAGATGGTGGACTGGCCAGAGGTCTGAATGAGGGTGACTGAAGGAGAGTGAGGTAGACAACCGACGACAGAACCTTATTGTAGTTGAAGTGGCCAGGCTTTGACGAGGTATGTGTTTGTCTCCATGGCTACACTGGTGTATTGTTGACAGTGGTGGGTTGTCACCTGACGAAGTGTTAGTGGTAATCACTAGGTAACTAGGTCCTGTGAGGTGGGATACTGGGGTCAGTAGGAGAGGCTTTATATACAGTCCAAATAGTTGCTGAGTCTGCCCTAAAAGAAAGAAACGTAAGAGACTGTAATGGAGAGGAGGTGGTGGAAGTTGGGAATGGGTGGAGTGCCTCTCTAATGGGGACCTATATCAGGGAGTCTGTCACACCATAGGTGGTCCCCACCATAATGATCCCCCATGTCAGTGTGACTTGGACAAGCCCTAATTACGATAGCCCTAGCCCCCCAAGTGTCACAGGTCATATGGGGGGTTGGGGAGGCACTGAAGACACTTTTAGTGCCCAAATGCCATCTTTGTATACTTGTTAATCAGGACACCATTAATCAGGACACCATTAATCAGGACATCTCACTAATCAGGACACCACTAATCAGGACACCTCACTAATCAGGACACCACTAATCAGGACACCACTAATCAGGACATCTCACTAATCAGGACACCACTAATCAGGACACCTCACTAAACTCAGTCAGCTCTACCTTCTCTCTATCTCCCTCTCCTAGGCTATTACGAAGCAGTTTCCTTTGATGACCTCAAGGTGTGTGGAAATTAAATTTGTTCTATTATGTGTATTCATCACCTCTCCCTTCCCCCTCCCTCCCTCCCTCCCTCCCTCCCTCCCCTCACTCCCCTCCCCCCCCCCCCCCCCCCAGATGACCAATCCGGCCATTCAAAATGACTTCAGTTACTATCACAGGACACTCAACAGAAGGAGAATGGTAAGACCATCCCTAGCTGTCCTAATACCACACCACTATACTCTTTAACCCCTCAAATCAGGACACTCTCCTTAGCTGTCCTAATACCATATCATCTTTAACCCCTCAAATCATGACACCTCACTAATCAGGACACCTCACTAATCAGGACACTACCACACTCATGCCTTATAAGGCAGATGTTCCTATACCATTACACATGTAGACAGTGGGTGGAGTATCATATAGTGGTCTCCACTCCCATACCAAATAATCACTGATTTTACCCAATGGTCTCTCATCTTCCTCACTCCATTCTCTCTCTACCCTCTCCCCCATCTTCCACCCCATTGCCCTCTCCCCTCTCTTCCCTCTTTCACAGGAGGTCAGTGCAGCCAGTCAGCCCTCTACTGATGTGGTGGAGCTACCTGATAACATGGCCAATAGGATGTCTCTGTTTTACGCCAACCCCACCCCCATGTTGAATACACTGAGTGGAGCTGCCGAGAAACTGCAAACTACAAACTGGGCCGGTGTTAGTGTCATCGTTCACAATGGACGTCACCACAGTGTTCATATTGCTGAGATCTGACTGATTGTGGAGCTATTACTACTGACATCAAGTACTTCTTTTGCTGTAAGTTTGCCATTTTGACATGTTCTTCCTTCATGTTCATGTCCATGTCAATGTCATGTACATGGTACAAAAGATCTTTAACCCACCGTCCCAGTTCTCAAGGCTGGGCATCTGGTGTCCTATGTTTTGTGTGTATGTATACAAGATTTACATTGTTTACATAGATCTTATCACAACATTGATCATGGGGTATTAAGCTTTACCACCACACCAATTTCCACATTAAATTTTAGTGGAGCTTTTGTTAGTGAGATACAGTAATGCTTGCCTGAGGCTATTTTGTACAAGATTTACATGGTGTACATAGATTTTATCATAATGTTGATCATTGAGGTATTACTGTCACACCAATTTCCACATTTAGTGGAGCTTTTGTTAGGGAGATACAGTAATGCTTGCCTGAGGCTATTTTGTACAAGATTTACATGGTGTACATAGATTTTATCACAATGTTGATCATTGAGGTATTAAGCTTTACTGTCACACCAATTTCCACATTTAGTGGAGCTTTTGTTAGTGAGATACAGTAATGCTTGCCTGAGGCTATTTTGTACAAGATTTACATGGTGTACATAGATTTTATCACAATGTTGATCATTGAGGTATTAAGCTTTACTGTCACACCAATTTCCACATTTAGTGGAGCTTTTGTTAGTGAGACACAGTAATGCTTGCCTGAGGCTATTTTGTACAAGATTTACATGGTTTACATAGATTTTATCACAATGTTGATCACTGAGGTATTAAGCTTTTCCATCATACCAATTTCCACATTTAAGGGAGCTATTGTTAGTGAGATACAGAAATGCTTGCCTGAGGCTATTTGTTGTTTTATTACAAGATTTACATTGTTTACAGAGATTTTATCACAATGTTGATCATTGAGGTATTAAACTATACTATCATACAAAATTTCACATTTAGCAGGGCTTTTATTAGTCAGATATAGGATTGTGTGGCCTCCACTATTATACATAGCCTGAGGCTATTTTTGTTTATTTTACAAGAAGTACATTGTTTTTAACATGACGATGCACTATACCCACAGTGGAACTATGTCACTGTACCAAATTTCATGTTTAAATGTGTTACCATTAGTGAGTTACGCTTTTTCAAGTGGAAGAAGTAGTGTCGGAAGGTGAACAATTTACAAATAGACTCTTGTTAATTTAACCCCTTTATCTACCATTTTATAATCACAGTTAGTTTCTACATATTTATGTTAACAGTAAGCAGCAAACTGAAAGTGAAAGTGATGAAGAACCTTATATATGGTTTTTAATGGGGATAGACTATAGCAATCCCTACATACACAGTACTACGGTACTGTGTGATTAGCTGTTACATAAGTGTATGGATCCCACTTGTTTACCATTTATGAGAATAGCTATTGTACACAGCATCCACATAAGTAGTGCAGTACACGCTGTGATGATCATTTGACCCATTGACACCCTCTAATTTTGGGGGGGCTTAGCTATGTTGCCATTAGCGATGATATCTCTGCACATGCTGACTTTCAGGTTGATGGTTACCATGGTTGCTGATTTTTGCTCATTAGTTATCCTCATTCATAATACATTGCTGGGAGAGATAACGATCAGTAGTACATGAACTACAAGATACCTCTATTCCCCAGTATGTAATAATATATTTCTACATTCAAAGATTCAAGTTTATTGATTTTATGGTTATTGAGTTACGGTGATTCAAGAAGAAGAAGAAGAAGAAGAAGAAGAAGATGATGATGAAAACATGGACAAAATGTGTAAATCATTTTTTCCGATATTATGTACATATTACATCACAACACAACCAATTTTTGTATACTGGTTATTTTTCACACTTTCTTCACCTTGATATTATTAAAAGTAAAATCAACTTCAAATTGAAAGTGAAATGAACAAAATCCTTATATATGGTTTTCAATGGGGATAGACCATAGCAATCCCTATATACACAGTACTACCGTACTGTGTGATTAGCTGTTACATAAGTGTATGGATCCCACTTGTTTACCATTTATGAGAATAGCTATTGTACACAGCATCCACATAAGTAGTGCAGTACACGCTGTGATGATCATTTGACCCATTGACACCCTCTAATTTTGGGGGGGCTTAGCTACCCTGTTCAAAAAGTGGGGGGCTCAAGCCTCTCTGCCCCCCCAGCATCTCTGCCTCTGCTCTGTCATAACTGAATGCAGTACTGTAATGTCTGTTTCCAGTGATCTTGCCCTCCCTACCTACCTCCCTCTCTCCCACCCTCCCTCCTTCCCTCCCTCCCTCCCTCCCTCCCTCCCTCCCTCCCTCCCTCCCTCCCTCCCTCCCTCCCTCCCTCCCTCCCTCCCTCCCTCCCTCCCTCCCTACTTCTCTCCCTCCCTCCCTCTCTCTCTCCTTCCTCACTCCCTCCCTCCCTCCCTGCAGTGAGTACATTGCTTGATTCAAGAGTGAGGAGACTCAGCTGTTCTGTCTGAGGGTGATGGTAGGGGTCATCATACTGTATGACCATGTCCACCCAGTGAGGGCTTTTGCCTTGAAGGCAGCTATTAATGTAAGTAGGAGGGAGGGAGAGAAGGGGGAGTGGCTGAAGGACACGACAGTGTACACTTATTCATTTCTCTGTAGGTGAAGTCGTCAATAAAACTGATCAAGGAACATCCCAAGATTGCAAAATCACTACTTCTTGTTTTAAAACTCTTCACTAGTCGAAAAAACTTTAATAACCAATGTTTCGGTGCCTATACAGGTACCATCATCAGGGCAAAAAGAAGAGAGATGAAGTGAACAAAAAATAGGTGATGGAATGCATAGAATGGAATGTGTGAATAATGGATTACGTAAGACCTTTGTACACATTAGGCAGAATACCGACCTCTCTGTTAATCAAACCATTCTGCTTCTGAATGTACCAGGACTCTAGATATAACCTGGGATCACTGTGGTCAAGGATGTTGGCATTTTCCCAGTCTATTTCATGGCCACAACTCAATGCATGTTCTGCCAACGCCGAGATATTAGTATTACCACAAAACACATGCTATTATTTATGGACGCCTAGCGCCTACGCAGCGATTATCAATCTTTTTTAAAAGATTTACCTAGCCACAAATTTGCAAAATCAACTGAGAAAGGTTCAAGTGTTAGATGTACATGTACGCACACGGACATAAACTCCGCAGATTGTCATTCGCTGCCGCGTGATGTAAGCAACTGGGTGTGGCTTCAAAACTTGCGCGACATGCTATATATATACCCCCTTTGCAAAACCCTTGATCCGCCACTGAGTAGAAAAACTTATGACTGGGTAACTTCGCTGCCTTTCTTTCTCTGTGCCTGCTACGTATTCACACACAACATAATCCGCCAATTTACAACATACAAAGGTACAAAGGCTCTTTTGACACAAAAATAGGTGGGTCTAGACCTGCACACATTGCGTGCTAGTGGTGTATGTATGAAGGTGTATGTATGTAGTGGTATGATCATCCCCCCCCCCCCCCCCCCGGTTTCTCTCCTTCCCTTTTCTTTTATCTCTCCCTCCGTCCCTCCCTCTCCCCCCCTCCCCCCCTTCCAGATATGGCCTCTCCAGGTATAGCACTAAACATTTCAACGAGGATGCCACTCCAAAAGCCACTAAAGACCTTCTCTCTCAATGAGTCGAATGTATAATAGTTTCCATGACAACTCTGTGTAGTCAATGTATATCCCTTCACACTCTCACCCTCACAATTCACACACTCACACACTGTCACACACGTATACATAACAATTGGTGTACATATGTACAGAATTTAATAGGGAACATTTCATTAAAACTATCTGTAATATATACTAGATGAATGGTCACCATAGTGGGTGGAGTCACTGCAGTAAACCACCTAGTGTATAGTCTCGTAACCAGACCCCACCCACACCCTCTCTGGGGGCGGGGTCTGGGCACAAGACTACCTAGTGTACAGATAAGCCACTGGAGTAAATGTAAGTATTGTGTATGTGTACTTGTGTGAGATGATGAAATTGTAGAGTGGTCTAATCTAATAATTATATACAAAATAAAGAATAACAATGTCATGTATATATTCATGTACATAACTACATAACAACACATTCTTCAACCCTGTCTAATGCTCCTAGTCCACCAACTATCATCATCTTGTCTGGTGATGGAGTGACTACTAAACACAACCACCTAACACTAGACATAGAGCCAATCTTCACCCACTGTCCAGCTAGTAGCTGGTGAATGGAGTTGACTTCTGACCCACCTTGCCTCCCACCAACTGTTACTAGCTGTCCAGAGAGAGTAGCAGCTTTTGACCCCTCCACTGGTAGCTGAAGTAGCGGTGTCCATGTAAGGATATTTGATATCGACTGTGATGTGATTCGCTTGTCACTGAACAGTAGAGCTTGAAGGGAGCATGAGTAGCCAGTACTATCATCTCCTATTACATATAATTGATTGTCACATATTGTGGCTGAAGGTTGGGGGAGACCCCGTGGTAAGTTGGTTAGTTCATACCATCTTCTACTCCTCACATGAAATAGTTCAACTGTAGCAGTCCAATCAAAACCACCAACACTCCCCCCAATCACTAATATATACTTGCCATCTGATGTACTAACTACAGCAGGAGAGTCACGTGCAGTGTTCATTGGGGGGTAGTGCTCAACCCATCGGCCCTGTCGTAATGTAAATAGTTTGTTAGTATAACAATATTCACTCTCTCCCCCAACAGCAGTCAGTTCTCCATCAATGATGACTAGTCCAGAGTTACAATGTGGAAATGGACGAAGTTTCTTCCATTTCTCTGTATTCCATTGATAACTGCAAACTAAGTTGGAGGCACCTGGTGAGAAATATGCAAATTGATCATCAGTCGTTGCAGATCCTCCCATCATTCCACATGGTGCTGTCTTCTTTCTATGGCACTTCACAGTGAGCTGAGGGGAGATCACATGACATGTAATGTACATCATGATGTAATGTGTATTGTCATATCTGGACCACATGTACACTAGTAATGGGAGATTTAATGACCCCAGCAGGATTTAGGATGGCTATGTACAAGTACACATGCTACATGTACATGTCTAGTTCAACATGTAGATATTGTCAGGGAATGTACACATACTACACCTCAATATACTGCATAGTAGGAAATATGGCAGGTTTTTCTGATCCAATCAACATTAGTCATGTGACTGGCCATGTATGCACGTCTGTACACAGTGAGAGTGTCTATAGCCACATTAGACTAAATAGGATGTGGCTATTGAATGGGGTTAGATATACTGTATGGAGAGAGGGAGAGAAGTTACCTTTCCCTGTTTGGAGGGAGGTATGGAATGGGGTACAGCTACAGGTCTGGCAGTTTGTGGAGTGGACTGGAATGGAGACAACAAGTACACATAACTTCACATTTTCTGAGATGTACCAGTCATATCACTAGTACAGCTAGCATTATTCATACACTGGGAAAACCAGTTACAGATTTGTAACTAAACTAGAATTGCCAACCTTGATTTTATGTACCTACATACAAACATCACTACCTCACTTCCGTACCTACCCACCTACACACATCACTACCTCACTTCCCTACCTATCCACCAACACACATCACTACCTCACTTCCCTACCTGCCCACCTACACACATCACTACCTCACTTCCCTACCTACCCACCTACACACATCACTACCTCACTTCCCTACCTACCCACTTACACACATCACTACCTCACTTCCCTACCTACCCACCTACACACATCACTACCTCACTTCCCTACCTACCCACTTACACACATCACTACCACACTTCCCTACCTACCCACCTACCCACATCACTACTTCACCTTCCCACCTACTCACCTACACACATCACTACCTCACTTCCCTAACTACCCACCTACACATATCACTGCCTCACTTCCCTACGTATACCTACCCACCTACACACATCACTACTTCACCTTCCCACCTACACACCAATACCTCACTTCCCAACCTACCCACCTACACACATCACTACCTCACTTCAATACCTACCCACCTACACATATCACTACCTCACTTCCCTACCTACCTACCTACACACATCACTACTTCACCTTCCCACCTACACACCAATACCTCACTTCCCTACCTACCCACCTACACACATCACTACCTCACTTCGATACATACCCACCTACACACATCACTACCTCACTTCGATACCTACCGACCTACACATATCACTACCTCACCTCCCTACATACCCACCTCCACATATCACTACCCCACCTCCCTACATACCCACCTCCACATATCACTACCTCACCTCCCTACATACCCACCTCCACATATCACTACCCCACCTCCCTACATACCCATCTCAACATATCACTACCCCACCTCCCTACATACCCACCTCCCCAGTCTCCTCTACCTGATGTCTGGTCCTGTCTTGTTCAGTTTCAGAAGTCATTCCTCCATCTCTGTACCTGTATATGGTGACAACATTGTATCATGTCAGGTCATGTTCCATAACTAATACACACAGTGAGGTAATCTTACACAGAGAGTTTGAGAAGGTCAGTCATTAATGGAGTGGTCTTCATGGGACAAGACTGGACATGACGTTCCAAGTCAGACAACTCTCCCTGCCACCCACATCCTCTGTCCTCATGACGACAGAACACATGAAGCTCATTGACTTGACGGAGGAAGTGTTTGTTCAACATAGTCTTCAAACATGGCTCATTACACAGTGGACATGCCCCTCCCTCTCTCTGTATCCTGGTAGCAGCTTCCTGTGAGAGGTGTTTACCACAGCAAGCTGTGAGGTGAGGCTGGAGAAGTAGGCTATATGTCACTGGACAGAAGAAATCTTCAGATGGTTGCTCAACAAAGGGAAAGTTCTCTTCTCCTGGTGTTGGCTGATCAGATGATTTCCTGAATATCATGTGACATGAATGATGTGTATACACATACTCAAGTACAGTCTTACAGCTGTGGGTGAGTGACACACAAGAAACATTTGACTGTGCATGCACATGTGACTAAACATCATGTGCATGCACAGGATGACAAAATAAAAAAATTGAAGGTAAAATGACAATCATGTATGTAAACAACTTCCAGTAGTAATAACTACCAGAGGGTTTATACAGGAGTTTTTCTGGGGAGGAAGGGGAGGATTTTGCATATATAGATGCCCTGGGAGGGGCATACCCACCCAGGTAATTTGGGTGAGTTTTGAAGTATACTACATTAGGTGTAGTATGGTTATTCTTGTATCATGGAAATTGGGGCTGTGGGGCAGGGACCCAAGGGACAAAGGGAAAATCCCAGTGTTCTCCCTTCTGACTATATCGTACCATACCTACCTCTCTGTAGCAGTAGTAGGTGGAGTTGATGTAGTGGTAGTAGATGAGGGAGCCTGTAATATGGTATTCATATGAGGTAATACAACACTAAGGGAATGTAGGCCGCCCATAACTTATACTAACGGGAAGTTCCCTGTTGTAATACCATGCATGATTGTCTATTTCGTGGTTGTACTACTCAACTCACATGACGTATAACTGGAGCTTCATAGACACAGGATCCAGCTACTTCCATTCTAATGACATCGAACTTCTTCAACACTTCGATAGGTCTTTCTGTCTTCAATACCTCAACAACAGATGATGGTACAAACCAAGTGACAGTGAATGTCCCAGGTCTGATACTGTTCAACATCATGGCACAGTCTCGAAGGTTGTAGTGACGTACATAGCGTTGACGAAACATCTCAACATCTTCAAGTGTAGTTGTATTAGGCCAATTGAATTTAACTACCACCTTTTTAAATTCTGGTGGTGGATCGTCTGTACTCCAATTTTCAGCTTGACAGAATACCTCCAGTGGAGTCTGCTGTCTGAACCTCTTCAGATCTCTCTTGTACAAACTCATCTGCCTTTTGACATCTGTTAGGCACTGTTCCACAGTTGTTCCTTCAACGTCTGTAAGAAATCGATAATTCAGAGACACTTCCTTAATAAGATGATCCAGGAGGTGGTAGGAGAGGTAGTTCCAGTAGGAGTTGAGAGATCCAAACAGCATCCAGTGGTTTGGGCATTGATTGAGCTTTTCAATCTTTTTCTTTAAAAGCACTTTATACTGACCCCTATAAACTGCACGCAGTGATGTTAAAATGTACACAATGGCCATTACACTGATTTGGATCTTTTCAAGGCACTTGATAGTCGACAACTTCATTGTATTGAATCTATCTTCAAAACTTTCAATCTCAGCCTTGACCTCTTCAACAGAAGTAATGCCTGCATGCAAGTGAAAGGTATCAGCTAGTAATAATGCTTTTATACAACTGAAAGTGCTTTTCTGCAATGAAGACTCAATCTCTGCAATTGATACTTTCAAGAGTACTATACAGGGATATTTTTACATAAGCACTACATTATACATTCACTGTGCACCACACACCTCCTGCTCACTCCATGCAACATCTGTACTGATCTGGCCAGGAAGGGTCTCCAGAACGGAAAATAGCGAAACAAACTTTCCATAAGAGTACAAACACGTAGCTAAAAGTTACTGGTACAAAACAGGGCATAATTGGCGGTATTTCAGACTATGGATACAACGGTATCAGTATACCATCAAGTAGGGCATGACACATGCAAAACTCTGCAGTACAGTAGTGGACTGACCTAATTAAGACTTTGGCATAATTAAGAGTTAAGCTTATCAAAAACCACATCCAATTCTTGACCGCCCTACTCAAACGAGAATCAAGAATTGAAAATACAATCCAAAACAATCGAGTATTGAAAATACAATTGAGAATTGAGAATTGAAATGGAGAATGGAAATCTAGAATTGCACTAATGGGCCACTGTAATCTGGCCCCCCCAAATCTGAACTACTGCTGCTGCCTCTGTATATGCTGCTTGGGGTGGGGGTGGGGGGGAGTAATTATGATGTTTTTAGCTTTTTAAGACAAACAACATGCTCTGCGAGTGCTTCTATACACTATACTACTCTCAAAGTACATAAAATATAACAGCTACAGTACTAGTGATTCTTGGAAAATTGTAAAAATACCAATTGTTCATCATCTTATTCTTCTTTCTTCTAATTCAGTTCAAATGGCCTACCACAAAACTGGCATTAGTAATTGCTCTAATTGTTTCACAAAAACTGCCATGGTGTCGGAGTGAATACTGTCCCCCGTGAATATTGTTCCCCGGACATTGTTCACTAATGAATATTGTCCCCCTGGACATTATTTATATTGTCCCTCTGGACATTATTTACTAGTTAATATTGTCCCCCTGGACATTGCTCACTAGCAAATAATATCACCCCTCAGTGAATAATATCTCTTATCTTAGAAACCTCTGCAAGTCTTTGAAGATACCAAACGTGATAATTTTATGATGGGGGGACAGTATTCACTAGCGAATACTGTCCCCTCTCAGAAGTATTCAATATTGTGCCATTACTCACACGACGTTGGCAAGCAAATCATATTTTATTCTCTCTTTCGGTGTGTATAACAACACATAACATCTAGGCAGGGCAAAGGCACTTAAAAATCCAAGTGCTACCTCGTGCCAGGCCGTGTGGGGGAGGGAACAGCTGACAGAGGTAGGTAAATTCTAACCACTAGCCCTACAATGCAGAGCTATGATCAGTTTAGGGCAATAGAGGTTAGAGTTCACATACCTCAGCTGTGTAGCCATGTCCCCTCAATCCCCCACACGGCTTGGGTACGAGGCTATTGGTCAGCCAGCTGCATTTTAGGGGGGACATTATTCACCAGTGAATAATGTCCCCTATTAGAAATGCCATAGCTACAGTTGTCTTAAAAAAGAACCTTATGGGGGACATTATTCACCAAGGGGGACAATATTCACCAGTGAATATTGTCCTAGGGGGACATTATTCACTAATGAATGATGGACATTATTCACTAGTGAATAATGTTCAGGGGGACAGTATTCACTAATGAATAATGTCAGGGGGAACAACTTTGGGGAGGGGCGACAATATTCACTATTACACCAAAGCGTACATGATTCTTGATGCACAAAATCTTTCTTCTCCCAATGCCGTGTCTACAACCTTACAAGTGTTAGTTTTAGACGCAATTTTCTTGTTTATTCAAACACGTGAAGTTAGTTTTGCGTAGTGTTTGTCGTGCATGTCAGTTTCTTTGAACGACTAACTGTTGCAGGCAACTAGACCCACTGTTGTTCTCAGTAGGCATTACTCGTACAAGACAGGATGTAGGAGTCAGCTATCCTATGCAAAGGAGGTAGTACTCTGCACAAAAGTCAGTTGTAGGTTTATACATGTGTTGCCACACACAGTGATACAAAGGAGTAAAAATATTTTCAGTAAAATGTTGAAGGATTGAAGCACCAAAAAGCATTTAAACAAGGTGCAGCAAAGGCAGCGAATCATAGAATGCAAGATAGCATGCAACCAACAAAAGCATACAAATTGAAGCATGGAAGCAAAGGGATGATAGGATGCAACAATAATAACATGCGTAAACCCATATCCCTGCATCTGTAAATACGAAAAGGGGTTACACATGTTATCATTGCTGCATTGCATGCTATCATTCCCTAGTGGCTTTTAATTGCTTGCATTCTTCAATTTGCATACTTATTGTTGGTTGCATGATATCATCACCTGCACCTTGTTCATATATGCTTTTTGGTACTTCAATCTCTACACCCTTTAACATTTTACTGAGATTGTTTTTTTATATACCAGTGGAGGTAGTAGCCTCAGGTGGTGGTACCTCACGACTGGCAGTAGGATCAGGAAAATGTGCTGCTTCCACTCTCATTGCCAGTTGAGGTAGGTTGACTGCAGGGCTCCTGAGAGCAACTACAATAGCCCTCCATGTCGGTCTGGGGTCTACCTGCTTCGTGAATTCGATGAGAACTTGAAGGAGACGATCGTGTGGCTGCGGGTTGGTTGAGCGTATGGCCTCCACAACGTGTAGCGGTACCTTCAATTTCAGACCGAGCGCGTACGAATGGTTCTGTGCCTCTATTATCTCCTCCAGTACATTGACTGCATCATCTGGAGTCAGTGGCTGATCACCTGTAGGGGCTGCAGTATACGGAGTAGTCGTGAAAGGGCAATCTTAGCCGTACTAAGAGCAAAATACAAGTTATAGGCAAGCTCCGTACCTGCGGCCATGCCTCTATCAACTCTACACAACTCCCTTGCTTCAGTGCAGAAAGGGGTGGGGCATGTTTATCAGAGTCTTGGAGACGGCACGTGATCACGCAATTTCGCGTAGAGGAATGCAATTATCGCGTTGAGGTCGGGATGGGGTTTTCGTACTTCGTTTTGCAGGTAGGTAAAGGTTAGTGTTACTGACGCAGCCAAGTAAATACTGGTACATACAGAGGTCTAGAGCGCTTCTATTACATAATACATTTTACTCTAACTCAGTCCCTAAAACGAGGGGTAGGCTGGGGTAGACGCTACTTTTCTGATTAACTAGCCTAAGGCTAGCTAACTAACTTGAGGTTCAGCTTCGCTTCAACGGGCGTATAAGTCTGCCATACATTTTCAATGGCGGAGTAATTGCACGTCCCTCAGCCTGTGCTGATGTAGAGCAACGTATCAGGCGCCGGTCGGCAGGTATATTTATGTGTTCCTGCTGTCATATCATATGGTATTCATCAAAAAGAAAATACATATGGTATTACGTGTACATGTACACTTTCACTACGTGGGATAGGCAGTACTCTAAATCTGCCTACCTTTATATACCACCACTTGAAGTATAACCACTTCCACCAAATACAAATACCGTCTATTTACTGTCAGGACTAGTGTTGTCAGCCACAACACTCCATCTATATACCTCTTGACATGACAAATATTGCAACACTAAGAGTGCATGTACATGTACATTGTGGTGGGTTACCTGTGCTCATTAGATGGGTGCAGGTATCTGTCCACCACCATCAGTAGGACTGTGTCAGATGTCCCCCCTACCCCTCTCCGTATCTCCCTCTCTTCCTGCCTCCCTCTCTCTCCCTCTCCCTCCCTCCCTCCTTCCCTCCCTCCCTCCCTCCCTCCCTCCCTGTCTCCCTCCCTCCCTCCCTCCCTCCCTCCCTCCCTCCCTCCCTCTCTCCCTTCCTCCCTCCCTCCCTGTAGTGAGTACAATACAGTGGAACCTCCCATAACGGACCCTCCCACGAGCGGACCACCTCTGTATAACGGACACTGGCTATGGCACGGATTGAAACTACAATACAACTAGTGTTAAGTCAACCTCCCACGAGCGGACGCCTCTTGATTCCGGACAGCGGACAAGCCACGTGCTCCCAGCTGATCAACTCTGTACAAAAGTACCTCTTATAACGGACAAACAGGAAACCACACCCATCCTTCATGCGTGAATTTAATTGGCGAGCGTCTCCGAATTTTCATGTAGCCCGCACTGTACATACTGTAATGCCGTATATACGTGCTTCTAATTTGGCGTCCCGCTCGCCAACAACGCTTAGCATTTCACTAGTACAATAATCATTGTTCTGTGATAGACTAGGCCAATCCTTTGGCTTTCAGTGAAGCTACTAGCTCTTTCAACTTTTCTATGTGGGGTTTAGGTCCATGAAGTGTGTAAATTGTACTCAATTGTAGTCAGACTTTTAACACAGTTGTACTCAATTTAACATGTGCATGCTTGTGGCTAAACTGTTCTTTATATATGTGTTATTACCCATGCATGTGCACTTGTAGTGTTGTTATGGAAACTGACATGTTTTTGTAGTTCATCATTGGTGATCTTGTCTAGAAATTGTAGTACATGGTGTAGATATGTACTTAAGGGCTTTTAGAACATGTTATCTAGGTATATTACGTCTATAAATGACCTATTGGCTTGAACCTCCCACCAGAGGACAACCTCCGAAAAGAGGACAAAACCTCTGCTCCCAAAGTGTCCTTTATTCAGAGGTTCCACTGTACTCGATTCAAGAGTGAGGACACTCAGCTGTTCTGTCTGAGGGTGATGGTAGGGGTCATCATACTGTATGACCATGTCCACCCAGTGGGGGCTTTTGCCTTGAAGACCGCTATTGATATAAGTAGGAGGGAGGGAGGGAGGGAGGAAGGGAGGGAGGGAGGGAGGGAGGGAGGGAGGGAGGGAGGGAGGGAGGAAGGAGGGAGGGAGGGAGGGAGGGAGGGAGGGAGAGATGGAGGGAGAGAGGGAGGGAGGGAGGGAGGGAGGTAGGGAGGGAGGGAGGGATGGAGGGAGGGAGGGAAGGAGGGAGAGAAGGGAGAGCGGGCTAAGGAGAAAGTTGAAAGAGAGAGTGAAAATAAGGGTAAGGGCCTGATAGGGACAACAGTGTACTATTATTCATTCCTCTGTATATGAAGTCGTCAATAAAACTGATCAAGGAACATCCAAAGATTGCAGAATCACTACTTAGTGCACTAAGGTACAATGGTAGGACTAGTGTTGTCAGCCTCTGGTGGGAGGTTCAAGCCATTAGGTCATTTATAGACGTAATATACCTAGATAAGATGTTCTAAAAGCCCTTAAGTACATATCTACACCATGTACTACAATTTCTATACAAGATCACCAATGATGAACTACAAAAACATGTCACAACACTACAAGTGCACATGCATGGGTGATAGCATACGAATAAAGAGCCACAAGCATGCACATGTCACAAGTGTTAACTCAGTAATTGATAGGTCTGAGTACAACTGTGTTAAAGTCTGACTACAATTGAGTACAATTTACACACTTTATAGACCTAAACCCCCCATAGAAAAGTTGAAAGAGCTAGTAGCTTCACAGGATTGGCCTAGTGTATCACAGAACAATGATACTAGTGAAATGCTAAGCATTGTTGGTGAGCGGGAGAGTGCGCACGCCAAATTAGAAGCACGTACGGCATTACGGTATGTATATACAGTGCGGGTTACATAGAGAAAATCGCCCGTTCACATCACTAGGAGGGCTCGCTACGCTCGCCAATTAAATTCACGCATGAAGGATGGGTGTGGTTTCCTGTTTGTCCGTTATAAGAGGCACTTTTGTAGCCTCGTCCCCAGGCTCTCCCCTCGCGCGCGCGCACATATGACCTTTGCACCTGAACAAAACTACGGGTTCAAAGGTCGTTCGCTGTACACTCGCAGGGGAGAGCCTGGGGACGAGGCTAGCACTTTTGTACAGAGTTGATCAGCTGGGAGCACATGGTTTGTCCGCTGGCCGGAATCAAGAGGCGTCCGCTCGTGGGAGGTTGGCTTAACACTAGTTGTATTGTAGTTTCGATCCGTGCCATAGCCAGTGTCCGTTATAGAGAGGTTGTCCGCTCGTGGGAGGGTCCGTTATGGGAGGTTCCACTGTATATCATGAGTGGAGCTAGGTTTATGTACTGATAAGACTGAGTATGTATGTAGTGGTATGATTACCACACCCTCCCCCCACTTTATTCCCTCACTTCCTCCTTTCTTTCATCTCTCCCCCACACACTCCCTCCCACCCTCTGCCCTTCCATTTCCTATATCCCTTCTTTCTCTCCCTCCCTCCCCTCTCCCTCATTCTCTCCCTCCTTCTCCTCCCTGCCCCCTCTAAATAATTAAAAAGCTGCTGGGGAAAGGAAACCACTTAACTTCATGTATGAGTCTCCTCCAGGCTAACACTAAACATTTTAATGAGGATGCCACTCCAAAAGCCACTAAAGACCTTCTCTCTCAATGAGCCGAATGTATAATTGGCGAGCGGGAGCGAGCAAACCTAGTCATGCGAACGGGCCGATTTTTCTATATATTTGTATATATATAGGTTAGACGTGGCGCGTAGGGATCTACGTGATTTAAAAGGCCGAGGGCCCTGGGCTGTAGCGTCCGAGCGTAGCGAGGACGCTACTAAGTGCCCAAGGCCTTTTAAATCACGTAGATCCCTACGCGCCACGTCTAACCTGTTTAGATTTGCGTGCTGTAAATTCATTGGACAATAAGATTCAAACCGACGCGCGTCGCTGTGGATCGTAGATACAGTTGTAGAGCCACGCGTAAGTCTCATGCTTAGCTGCGCGTGACTGCTGTAATTCATGTAAGCCAGAGGCCAACTATATAGTCCTAGGAACTAGGACTCTACGGAAAATAAGGATCCTAGCGTTCTGTACGGTGGCCGAGAAGGGCTTTTCGCTTTTGCCTTCGCGCAACGCAAATCGTGCTCTTCGCTCAACGGAAATTGTGTGCTTCTCCCAACGCGCTTCACGCAATTTTCGATGAGCGAAGCGCACGATTTGCGTTGCGAGAAGGCAAAAGCGAAAAGCCCTTCTCGGTCACCGTAGTTCTGTAATCTGATTGGATAAGTATAAGTTATAGCACCTCTGGGAGGGATGTTGCTGATTTATAAGCACGATACCCGAGGGCGCGTAGCGCCCGAGGGGGAGTGCTTATAAACCGCAACATCCCGACCAGGGGTGCTATAATTCATTTATAGCCGGTTGCTAGGTGGTTCTTGACGTCATGATGCCCTCACACTTCCTGGAGGGCTGTAGTTGATTTATTCCACTACAATAATCTTAGCAACCACCTAGCAACGGGCTATAATTCAAAGTTATGCAAATCTATATTATATATATGTGACTCGCACTGTTCGTTTTACCTGTCCCCGCATATAAATTGCTGTACTATATATGGACCACCCGGGGCCGCCCGCGCGCTACGCGCAAACGTAAAGCCGGCTCATTTAAAGGTCAAAGGTTGTTTTGTACAGACTCATGACAGAGGAGGTTGGAACCCATCACGTGAGAGGTCACGCGCCGTAGACTGTCTATGGGAGTTTTGTATGGAAATGTTTTCTCCGTCTACAAGGTAGCTAGTGTAAATGTAAGCATATCACCTGAAAGTACTAGGTGAGTATACTCGAAATATGGCCAGTACCCCAAGCGTACCCTTCGGGTTTGGTTGTTACAAGCCTTAGAGCGTTTTTACTCGGTCTTCCTATAGGAAGCTGAACTGTTAGTCCGTTTGCCCTTGTCTAGCTCTAGCAAACCTTGGTTTAACTGTTGAGATCACTGAGCCTTCTTCGCCAAACTCCTGTGCTAAAATACTGATCGGAATCTACTACCAGTAAATCAATGCGCGTACATTCTTTACAGCTTACGCGGGCGCGATCATCAGCGACAGAAAGTTCTATCAAGCTCCATTGATCAAGCCAATTACGCCACCCTGGTTGATTCTGCTCCTGACTCCCGCTTTCGGGCCTTGGCGCTGTCTACTGCCATTTCTCATGCTGGTGATTGGTTATCTGTTTTACCGGCTCGTGCCCTTGGGCTCCATCTTTTAGATTGGGAATTCCGCCTTTGTCTGCAATATTGGCTGGGGCTGCCAATGGTTGAGACCAACACTCCATGCCCGGTCTGTCAGGTCATTTCCGATCCCTATGGTGACCATCAAGTTGGCTGTGGGGGAAATGGTGACAGGATCCATCGTCATGACTCCATTAGGGATGCACTTTTCTCCGCAGCTCAATCTGCTGCATTAGCGCCCCGGAAGGAGGTCCCTGCTCTGATCCCTGGAAACTGTAGCCGCCCAGCCGACATTTATCTTCCAAACTGGAGACGAGGCCAACCTGCTGCCCTAGATGTGACCGTAATCTCTGCCCTTCAGCAACTGACTGTGGAGGGAGCCGCTGATACTCAAGGTTATGCCCTGACTGTGGGTAGGGAGAGAAAGCTGGCAGCTCATTCCACAGATTGCCGGTCAGTAGGAGTTGATTTCATTCCCCTTGTCGTTGAATCTTTGGGTGGTTGGGATGACGAAGCAATTGCCACCATTAGCTCAATTGGTCGTCTTCTTGGTCAAAGACTTGGTATCCCTCCAGCTGAATCCACACGTCACCTCTTCCAAAGGCTCTCTATCGCCCTATGGCGTGGAAACGCAGCTCTCTGGTCTCGCCGTATACCCATCCGATCACCGGTGGTGGATGGGGTCATTTGACTGTTTATATGTTTTGTTTTTGCTGTATTGTTCTGTTCTGTTTTGTTTCGTTTACGTGTCCTTTGTATGCCTTCTTTTGTTTCGTTGTAATGTGAAAAAAAAAAAAAAATCTAATAGTGCGTGCGTAAATCACATGACAGTTACGTAACATTACATTCGATTCCAACCTCCTCTGGACTCATGAGTTCAACCTGCTCTACCGTTACCGGTGAGCCTCAGAGGCAGCGTCTTGCTTCCAGGACGGCCGAAGAGCGAGAAACACGCTTTTCTCGACGCTGGGCTCCACATCCACCGCGGCGTGCAGCTGACACCCCTCCAGCAACAAAGGACGACAAGTAAGAGCAATGGAGACGCCATAGGAGAGAGAGAGGCTCGTCTGCTCCAACTTAGAGTAACGGAGTTAGCCCGCTTTCTCTGTTCTGTGTAATAGCATCAGTTTTATTCAATGCATTTGGCATGCGTTTTTTTCGGCTGTTCTGATGTCCAATAACTACTCACATGCAAAATTCAAGAATGGCAATTAGCTTTGGCACTGTTGGATCGCTCCCGCTCGCCAAAAATGCACTGCATTCAACTACTAGTAGTTTCCATGACAACTCTGTGTAGTCAATGTATATCCCTTCACACTCTCACCCTCACAATTCACACTCACACACTGTCACACACGTACATAACAATTGAACAATTGCTGTACAGAATTTAAGTATTGTGTATGTGTACTTGTGTAAGATGATGAAATTGTAGAGTGGTCCAATCTAATAAATTATATACAAAATAAAGAATATCTTACACAAAGTCATGTACATATTCATGTACATAACTACATAACAACACATTCTTCAACACTGTCTAATGACAGGTATCCTTCATATCCACCAACTATCATCATCTTGTCTGGTGATGGAGTGACTACTAAACACATCCACCTATCACTAGACATAGAGCCAATCTCCACCCACTGTCCATTTATTAGCTGGTAAATGGAGTTGACTGATGACCCACCTTGCTCCCCACCAACTATTACTAGCTGTCCACAGAGAGTAGCAGCTGTTGACCTCACCACTGGCAGCTGATGTGGAGGTGTCCATGTAAGGATATTCGATATCGACTGTGATGTGATTGGGTGGTCACTGGATAGTAGAGCTTGAAGGGAGCACGAGTAGCCAGTACCATCATGTCCTATTACATAAAATTGATTGTCACATATTGTGGCTGAAGGGAGGGTGAGATTGTGTGGTAAGTTGGTTAGTTCATACCATCTTCTACTCCTCACATGAAATAGTTCAACTTTAGCAGTCCAACGACCAAAACATCCCCCAATCACTACTATACAATTGCCATGTGATGTACTAACTACAGCAGGAGAGGAACATGCAGTGTTCATTGGGGGGTAGTGTTCAACCCATTGGCTCTGTGGTAATGTAAGTAGTTTGTTAGTATAACGAGATCCATCATATCCCCCCACAGCAGTCAGTTCCCCATCAATGATGACTAGTCCAGAGTTACGATATGGAGATGGAGGAAGTTTCTTCCATTTCTCTGTACTCAGTTGATATCTGTAAACTGAGTCAGAGGCAGATGGTGTGAAATATGCAAAACGAACATCAGTCGTTGCAGATCCTCTCGTCATTCCACATGGTGCTGTCTTCTTCTTATTATGGCACTGCACAGTGAGCTGAGGGCAGATCACATGACATGTAATGTACATCATGATGTAATGTGTATTGTCATATCTGGACCACATGTAAAAATAGGATGTGGCTATTGAATGGGGTTAGATATAATGTATGGAGAGAGGGAGAGAAATTACCTTTCCCTGTTTGGAGGGAGGTATGGAATGGGGTACAGCTACAGGTCTGGCAGCTTGTGGAGTGGACTGGAATGGAGACAGCAAGTGCACACAATCTCACATTTTCTGAGATTGTCTCTCAATATCAACTGTACCTGTTGTGTTGATTGAGAGGTAGAGCTAGTGTGGAGTTTCCTGGTGTGGGGAGGTGGCAGTACAGGACTCTGTGTCTGGGAATGGAGGAGGTAGTACCAGTCATATCACTAGTACAGCTAGCATTATTCATACACTGGGAAAACCAGTTACTAGAAGTGACGACCTTGATCCTACATACCCACATCACTACCTCACTTTCCTACCTACCCACCTACACACATCACTACCTCACTTCCCTACTTACCCACCTACACACATCACTACCTCACTTCCCTACCTACCCACCTACACACATCACTACCTCACTTCCCTACCTACCCACCTACACACATCACTACCTCACTTCCATACCTACCCACCTACACACATCACTACCTCACTTCCCTACCTACCCACCTACACACGTCACTACCTCACTTCCCTACCAACTCACCTACACACATCACTACCTCACTTCCCTACCTACCCACCTACACACGTCACTACCTCACTTCCCTACCTATCCACCTACACACATCACTATCTCATTTCCCTACCTACCCACCTACACACATCACTACCTCATTTCCCTACCTACCCACCTACAGACATCACTACCTCACTTCCCTACCTACCCACCTACACATATCACTACCTCACTTCCCTACCTACCCACCTACACACATCACTACCTTACTTCCCTACCTACCCACCTACACACATCACTACCTCACTTCCCTACCTACCCACCTACACATATCATTTCCCTACCTACCTGCTTACACACATCACTATCCCATAAATAGAAATGGACCAAAATTATCATCACAACATACCACCCCCCCCCCCAAACCCCCTTTCTGATAGATTTCCCATTTATGGTACAAATGGACCAAGGGCATCATTTTCCCATCTCTATTAATTCTCCTTTATATCCATTATTCATAGTTTTAACCATCACTCACAACCTGCTACAATAGTCTCATACCCAGACCCTCTCTAAAAGTGGCCTGGTAATTAATATTCCTATAGTAGACTTGTGCAGTGTTTGCTGCATTTCTCCCCAACTGAAGTGGCTGACAGACCACAGTTTACTCTGTCAAGTACAGTACACCACACTTGAGGAAGCTTAATTAAGTGTTTGTTATTTCACATCCACTTGAGAAGCCATAGACACTGCACAATTAGAGGGTGTGTGTAGGAGACTGCTACACTCACAGTACATGTACAGTATACCATATATAGTACCTCCTTGATGGTCTGTACATCCTTCTCTCTCTTTCTACAGAAAGAAATATATGACATCATCTAAAGAAATATATGACATCTTCTAAAGCAGAACAGACAGAGGTCTAGCGTGTTGCTGTGACAACTGAGTTACCATGGCAACTCAGCTGACTGAGGTAAATGAACACTGATGAGGAAAAGAACTTACATAGATAAAATACAGGATTAAATTGTGGAAGGATTGCAGTGTGTTTGAAAACAGGTATAGCTATTTACCGTTTGACAACCATCAACTCTGACTCTAGAGCTATTTTCTCCCTCTCTCTCTCCATCCTAGCCTCCTGTAGCTCTGCCAGTTGCTTGTACTGCAGAAGACTCTGTGCATTCATCTCTACTGCCAGCTGGAAGGGAATGAATATGTCTAGTGATTGGTTTGGACATAAAGACATGAATGAACTTACTTTCAGCTGTTGCTGAAGATCAGAAATCTGTTTGAAATGGTTCTTTATGTGTGCATCTTTCTCGGCAAGTTTTTCTCGGAGCTGATCTTGTCTCTCTGCCATCCTCTCTTTCAGTTGATCTTCTCTATCAGTGAACTTCTCTCTGAGACTCTCTTCTTTCTCTGCCAGCCTCTCTCTCAGCTTCTCTGCCTGTTCCTTTCTCAGCTTTCCTCTCACTGTCTCCATCCTCTCAACACTCTGTGTATTGAACACAAAACAGTCATGCAGGAATTCTAATTAAGAAGCTCATATCATTGTGCTATATCCTCTTCCAGTTTTCTTATGGCTTTCAAGACTTATCAAGCATTGAGAAATGGACTCTGACCTTTATTCTTTCCAACTCCAGCTCTGCTACTGCTCTGGCCTTATCTTGTTCCAGTTCAGTGATCCTCCCATCACGTACCCCCAACTCCCTCACTCCCTCCTCAATCCTCTTCTTCAGCTTTTGTATCTTTTCTTTGCATTTCTTCAGCTTCTTCTCCTTCTCCTGAAGCTTGGCCTTGGCCTCTTGAAGCTCATTCTCTTTTACTTTAATGGTCTCTTGAAGAAATTCCTTTTCACGTTGGCTTATTGAAAGATGCTGGGCATGAAGTTTATTGAAGCAGTCCAGTTCACTTTCTTTCTTCCTAATCTCCTCCAGCAGGAGCTGTTTCTCTCGCTTCAACCTCTCCACATCTTCTACAATCACTTCAGCTTCTTCCCTGGCACTTGCAGTTCTCTCCCTGTTTTGTCTTCTCTCCATTTCGAGTTTATCCAATTCCTTGTCTATTTCCGCAACTTTGGAATCATCTTTCTCAGTGCTGGGTTTAACACTTTTGGTCTTGGTCCTCTGCGCAGCATCTAACTGTATTGTAAGACAGACACATCTCACAAGCAATAAACCATAATGTTTAACACTCACCTCTGTTTTAACTACAGGAGAGGCAGTTGGTGTCTTCTGAGCAGTCTCTGGCTCCAGTTCAGATGGAAAGGGTACACCTACAGAGATACAATACAGTCCATATATTGTTATAGTAAGAGTATATAGGTCTAGGAAGGGGGGCTAAGGGGACTGAAGCCACAAATAATTTGTAAGGGGGGCAGAACCCCCTAATATTCCAGTCATATCAGGCTTGCAGGAAAGCCCTAGTACCTGCCCTAAACTCCCTATAGGGTGGAGTCAGGCCTGCAATATTTTAGGCTATGGAGTATACCATATTTCTCAGCAATAGTCCTTGCCACGCGACGTTCATTGATAGCCACCAGTGCCCTGACTAGCTTGGACCACAAAGGTCGTTCATCAATTCTCTCCCATTTCCTTAGTGTTTCTCGCCTCCTGTCTGCTACGGAGAATCGATAATCAATTTCAATGTCATCAAGGTCAGATTCCGGGACCCCAAGTTCAAGGCCCAGCTCATATGTCCTCTGCACACACATCAGATCATTTAATAGTAATCTCATCGATACCTCTGTATACAGATGTGAAAGGTAAAGTATAACTACAGTCCAGTCTGTCATCACTCAATACATACCTGGTCTTGGTACTTCCACTCTGCAGCCTCGAAGCAAGCTCCCAAACTCTAAGACTTGACTGTCGACCCACGTATCCATGCAGCTTTCTTGGTTTTTATTGTTTACAGGAATGACTTCATGATCCTCCTTGTGAGTGTGGTCAGGACACACTAGGTAGAGCTGTGTGTCTACCTTACACCTAACACCATCTGGTGACCCCCAGTCACCTAGTGAAATGAGGGGGGAGATTGTGGAGGAAGGGAGTGGAGGGGGAGGGAGCCAAGGAAGGACAGAGGGATGGGGGAGGGAGGGGAGGGCGAGGGAGCCAAGGAAGGACAGAGGGATGGGGGAGAGAGGGGAGGGTGAGGGAGCCAAGGTATGACGGAGGGAAGAGGGAGCCAAGGAAGGACGAAGGGAGGAGGGAGGGAGGGGGAGGGAGGGAGGGAGGGGGGAGGGAAGGAGGGAGGGAGGGGGAGAGAGGGAAGGAGGGAGGGGGAGAGAGGGAAGGAGGGAGAATGGGGAGGGAGGGAGGGAGAGAAAGGAGGGAGGGAGGAGGAAAGGGAGGGAAAACAGTCATACAGTCACACAGTTCTAAAGAATACTTTTTAGACCAAATAAATATAATCAAGGATACAAAAACATTGCTATGTCAAACAACGAAATACCTAATAGAGTATTGTACTAAAAATTAAAGACAAAAGCAAAACAAAAACAGAAAGAAAAACCAAAAAAGGACAAAAAAAACAAAAACAACAAAACAAAAAACACAAACAAAACAATTATCAAATTTATCTATTGAGGGGGAGGGTTGGTTGGCGATGAAGCTAGGAATGCGCATGCGCATTAATGCGCGTCGTATTTCCGCAAGTTATCGTAACAAACGACATTCCTATACATTACATCACTCAAGGGAAATTGAGCGTGACTAATGACATTCCTATAGCTAAAGCGTGACCCGTATATATGATGGCGCTAATGCTCTCGGCAATTATGCTAGCATGTTGCTGTGACAACTGAATATACGGAGGCAAAAGACGGAGACTAAAGAGAAAGTAGCTCGCTGCTCGCCCACACGGGATTTTCCCTGCCGCATAGAATTCATCACGACCGCCGAGTATACGTAGTAAGTATATACCCGCCCACCGCATTGAAATTAAGAAACCGGAAGGATGGGAAACTATGAATTTACTTTATGTGGCCTTATAGCGAAATTCCCACAAGTCTTATCTGCATCGCCCGTTATAGGTATGGTGTATCGTTTTTGGCACGAATAAAACATTGGAGAAGCTAGTTTGGACACTAACACACACAGACCTAACTACCGAGCTCAGGAAGTGGCTCACTGGGGATCATCCCACATATTGTGGACCTATCGGAATTTGCTAACAATACATAACCACACACAGTCTACAAGTGTTCATGATCACTGGTTCCAGGATACCATACGTAGTAGGTATATACCCGCCCACCGCATTGAAATTAAGAAACCGGAAGGATGAGAAACCATGAATTTACTTTATGTGGCCTTATAGCAAAATTCTCACAATCTGATCTGCATCGCCCGTTGTAGGTATGCTGGCACGAATAAAACATTGGAGAAGCTAGTTTGGACACTAACATACACACACAGACCCAACTACCATGCTGAGGGAGGAGCTCACTGTGGGTCATCCCACATATTGTGGACCTATCGGAATTTGCTAACAAAACATAACCACACACAATCTACAAGTGTTCATAATCACTGGTTCCAGGATACCATACTACTATATACACTCACACAAACATCGTGCATGAACAATCTCCTTTGAGCTGTGTACCAGTTTGTCCTATATATTTGCAGCTGTGACTTACTCCGCAGTTTGGTCATTAGTTTCTTCTCCAGTTCAGACTTCCCTGCCACCAATTTCCTCAGAGCCATTCTTGTGTGAAAGTTCACGAGGAACAGAGGAATGTCTCCGTCATACCAGACTTGTCCAACCTTCCCTCCTCCATGCTCATGGAGACACTCCTGTAGTCTCCTGGCGGGAGAAAGAATAAAGTTATAGCAGCGAAATACTAAGTGGCTACAAACGTGGGGGAGTGATTTAGGCTTACCCTGCACAGGACTCCACGGCTAGGCTGACGTTAGGGGAAGAACTGTGCGGTCGCCACGTCAGAAGCTCTCGCCCCTCTCGACGTTCCACGATAACTGGAGTTTCACTGAAAGAGATTGACACACGTAACAAGAAGAGGTTTTCGTATAGTGTTGTGTGGTAGGGAGCCGCCATAGTTGACACCAGAACGAGCCCCACCCATGTACAGTATAGAATACGGAGATATACGGCGGGGTACATATATAAAAAACTGATTTTACGATTTTCAGACCACTATGGAGTCAGAAGATGATGATATTCGGAGTAGCTTTCAGTGAACAATACAACTAACATTTGTATTTTGATTCAGAAATTTTTTCAGAGGACGAGCCACAGTTGACTGACACAGATGGATCATCCACTATTTCTGTGGAAACTTTTCTTCGACCAAGCTTCACACAGACTCGCAGTTACTCCGAGCAGCCCAAACCATGCATTATCACATTTCGCCTCACAATAATTGTCCTGCTGACCACAGGAACAACAGCAGAAAACAAAATCCACGACACCGCCTCCTGTTGCAACACCACCAGGATCCCAATAGTCCTCTGTAGGCTCCTTTGATCCACCTCCCTGATAGGTCTTTCCATCACAGTCTTCATTGGGATTACGACAGCAAGTGTAATAATGTAATTTGCTGGTACCTCCAAACTTATACTGCCTACAAGAGGTACACTGAACATGAGCAGCAATGACGAACATCACCAATATAACCAGACAGCAAGTACGATGCGTGTATTTAATATATTTCACCATTCAGAAGGCTCGTCTTCCTTCAGTGTAATAATGTTCCAGGATCAAGTAACAACGTTAACGCTGATCGACGCTTGTTTTTGTGCAGGACTGCATGCTGCGGAATTGAAACGAATGCGCGCGCGCATATATTTATTGTACGTACTTCGTACATATTCACAGTCATGCTCGGCTTTGTTTACCTTGAGACTGAACATAATTACATACTAGTGGAATGCTCTATCTATGAGAGAGAGAGAGAGGGAAAGAGAGGGAGAGGGAGAGGGAGAGTGATGGATGTAGATCTATTAAGTAAACTCCACTCCAAACTTGTCAAAGTGTCTCAGTATCACTCCCAGTCTGAGGTGGACTGTCCCCATGGCCTCTGTCCTCAGGTGCTGTCTGTCTTGACTGGAGTGGATCAGTGACTCCACTGTCACCTGAGGACTGCCTCCCAGGAAGAATGCTGGACACAACACAACAGAAAACACTTTACATAGTGTGCTTCACTTATCTGTAGCAGTCTGTTAAACTGGGATGAGGGGGTGGGGAGATGGAGGGGGGAGTTTATCTAGGGTCCTAGAAAACTTCTCCGGGGGGGGGCATATATACCTATCCAGCCCAGGTTCCCCCAGGGTGAATTGACTAGCGTACATGAAAATTGTTGCCTGAGGGATCCTAGTGTTTTCCATGTGACACATTTGATGTTGTGGATACCTGGTACAGTGGGAATGGTACAGAACCCATAGCCATCTGGGGAGGGGAGGTGGGGGGAGGGAGGGAGAGGGAGAGGGAGAGGGACAGGGAGAGGGAGAGGGAGAGGGACAGGGAGAGGGAGGTGTGTGTGTGTGTGTGGGGGGGGGGGGATAGAGACAGAGGGAGAGAGGGAAGGTGTGAGGGAGAGGGAGGGTGGTGCATGTCACAGTCACACCATCACCACTTACACAGCTCATGTCTATTGAAGAAGTCTTCATGGAACACTTGAAAGTACAGCTTCGGCCATCCCTGTAACCCTTTAGTGGCCAGGTGAAGGTCTGAAAGGAGTTAAGAGGGAAATGTAACTAGGAATCAGAGATAGTTACAGTGGAATCCCTCTAATTCAGGACATTTAGCTTTGACTGAAGGAGTAGTGAGGTGTTCTGATTTCATTTACACGAAACACAACAAAATGCCTTCATCTTTGACTGGAGTGTTCCACTGTATATCTATAATCACCTATTGGGTGGGACCACTTCGCATACTTGCCGTCCTGTGGGTAGGGAACAAGTAGGGAGGATTTGAGGGGCGTGGCTACTGAGTACCAACCTCTGGGTGGTCGATCTGTGTCTGGCCTTCACTGGCACCCTCCAACAGCCGCCAGCCGCTACCGTGACTCACGCTCCACTTACAGAACAGATCTCCTGACGGAAAATCGCTCCCTCCCTCTAACTCGCCTATAACGTGAACTTCTGCCATGGGCTATTCCATTAAATAAGGATACACCCCCACAGAAGAGTCTTAATTACATCCTGGGGCAAGAACTTATATATCTAATTATAATCTGAAGGGGGGAGTGTTAGCTACTTTGATAATATATTTATGGGCCATATTTTGTCAAAAGCAGTCATTATTTGGAGATATTATGCTATAGTGTTTGTGTTTGTGTGCTATCAAAAGTCAAGATTATATAGCTACATCAAAGTATAATTATAACCATATTATAGTGTGTACATCCATTGTCATTGCCACTAGTTCTTGAGTTCTTCAAAGTTTATGTTTTCTGTCTCTTGTTTAATAGTAATGACTATTTGTTCCACCTCATCTTGTGACAAGTGTTCAGGGGGATCAGCTCGTAAGAATGTTGCTTCTTGTTCACAAACAGTGACATTAATATCTACTTGGCGCCGATCAATTGCCTTTGACAGTGCATCTTGTGCCTTTCGAAGTTCATGCATGCCATCATTAAGATCATCAACAGCTGCACTTGTTGTGTTGTATATCTGTGTTACAGCTGCATGTGCTGTTTTCATCCGGTCAACATTTCTTTTCACAGCCGATAACACATCAGTGAGTGTCGTTTCATCTTTATACACACTCTTGAGATCTGATTGAAGTTTCTCTGCTCTTAAAAGGAGTAGACTGCATTTATGCAGTGTCCATGATGCATATATGGCTCCTTGAATGGCAGTACTATTGTTTTCCAGTCGTCCCATTCGAATGGAATGATCTTTGCAAAGCTCTTCAGCCTTCTCATTCCAGAACAAACGGAATTCTTTCTGTAGACCTTTTGCACCTTGTATTTCTTCATTTGTGTAAAGGTGAATATGAAGGTTTTGTGCTATTTCCTTTGCTTCACTTACTACGGCATGTGTACGGGAGCTACCTGCACTAGAACTGCTGCTTTTGAAGTAGTTGTTCAAGGTAGGCTGCTTATAGCGCCTGTTGGCTTTGGTTTACTATCATCCACACCTTTTTCTCTATGATGGGGTGCATCATTGCACTTGCAACTAGTTAGAGTGTCGATGTCAGACCGCTGGGGTGCAAGCTCAGCCATAATTGACGGAAGGGGGTGGGGCTGACGGAGCGCTGCAGCGCTAGCACCGACGTACACAAGCAGTCGCACAGCCTTATGCGGTGATTGATTCGTCACTGTCGTAGATACCAGCTGAGAGATGAGTTCTTGCAGGCAGAGATCTAACTGTTGGTGAGATATACAGCCCGGATCTCTGGTGGATATCGCGACGTGCAGAACGAGCTGGGTGAGCACGATAAAACGGAGAGACACGGAACCGGTGGAAGTCGGGTGATACGTGCAGAAAATCGAACCGCTTTCTGAAGCTGCAGTGTTCAATGGACGGACGTGACAGAGACGGTAAGTTCCACTCGGAGCGCACGTAGAGCGTAGATGTCGATTGAGTACGCGCGGGCTCATGCAGAGCGCTGACTTCCGTTTCAATTTTTTTAAGGGATACCAGAAAATTAATGATCATAAAATATTAATGATTATCTTGGATCTTGCAGATGAGGAGAGGAGGTGGTTTTTTGAATATCTACGAACGAAACTGGAAAGTGTCGTGGGAAACTATGAAGCTTTTATTTCCGCTTGTAAAGATGCACAGAGTTTGTTTGACCAAAAGTATCCTCAAGTACCAATGGTTACAGATGTTGGTCATTTGCTTTCACTACCAGTTGACCACACAGCTTTAAGTCTGCTGCCAGAAAAGTGGAGACACACTATACCACTTAAGTGTGTTGGAGATGGAAACTGTCTTTTTAGGTAAATATAGGTTACAGATAGAAACTTCCTTTGTAGATACAACATATGTGCATGGAGTGATGCATGTGGCAGGTCAAAATTAATGTCACCCCTCCACCATTATTATAGTGAGTACCTAATACAGGCCTACATGTATAAGTCACTCTGCATGTATAAGTCACTCAGAGTCACTCACAAGCATAGTTGTGGTTATATAGTAGCCACCTTGGAGCCTGGCTGATATTCTATACAGTTACCTGTGTAAATACCTACTTTACTACAGGGCTGCTTCTCAGTGGTGCTGTGGGTATGAAAATATGTTCACAGAATTGCGAGTGAGAACTGTCTGTGAGTTAGTTTTAAATGAAAACTACTATCTACAACCACACATTGTGTCTGTCCTGGATTCATTTGGGGCAGTTATAAGTAAAAATGCTCTTCCAGCAACAGTGAGTGCAAGGGTTTGCCATGTGCCAACAGTTGATATAGACTTTGCTACCTCAATGTTGCATTCTGAGTGCATCCAAACAACAAAGAATGGGCACTATTCATGCATGTGGCATGTGCATGCTCTGGCTTCTGTGTTAAGACGGCCAATTGTGTCAATATATCCTGAACGTAATCTAAGGATTAGAGCTATGTTTGATCGAGAATGTCCACCAAGAATACCTTACAATAAAAACCACAGCAAGGCACTAATTATGTGGACAAGAATGGGAGACTCAAGTGCAAAGATACAGGGGTGGAGTCCAAACCACTTTGTGGCTGCTGTGCCATGTAGCAAACTCACTCCTTTACAGATACCCATTTCTGCCACACTCAGTAAAGTGCCCACAGTGAATTCTGACACAGTAATAGTCAGTGCTTCCCAGAGACCAGCTTTTCCCACTCTTACTAAAGAACCTACTATCTGTTCTACCACAGTGTCACCCATACAGTTTCAGTCACCAGCTTCTTTAGAGTGCACAGTCAGTTCTGACAGAGTATTGCCCAGTCCTTCTCAGAAACCAGCTTTTGTCACCCTTGCTGAAGAACCTACTATCAGTTCTACCACAGTGTCACCCATACAGTTTCAGTCACCAGCTTCTTTAGAGTGCACAGTCAGTTCTGACAGAGTATTGCCCAGTCCTTCTCAGAAACCAGCTTTTGTCACCCTTGCTGAAGAACCTACTATCAGTTCTACCACACTGTCACTCAAACAATCTCAGAGAATAGCTATGACTCTCAGTGAGGAGCACAGAGTGAGTTGTGGTGTTGGTGGATATCCTGTGAGTTCCCCCACAATGAGCTCTCAGACACTTGCTTCCCTTAGTCTCAGTTCTGGCATTGTGCCACTCCCTCTCTCACAGAGACATGTTATGCCTCCAGATGAACCTACACACTGGGGAATGTCCACTAGTATAAACTTGGTCACTCCCTCACAAATACCTGTTTCTCTCACTGTTGGTGGAGAGCCCACTATCAGTTCTGGTGCACCCTCACTTACACCCATAGAAAAAACCTTTTCTCTAGGTCTTAGTGGAGTTACCACATCAAGCTACTGCACAATGTCACTAACTCCTTCAAAGAAGCATGCTGCTTTTGTTCACAGTTCTGGCAGAGTGACACTTTCTCACTCGCAAAAGTGTGTTAGCCCTTCAGAGAAACAAATTTCTGTCACTGGTGGAGCGCCCATAATGACTTCCCATGTAAATTCACTTGCTCCCTCTCAAATACGTTCTGTTCCCTCTGATGGTGAATCCATTCATTCAGTACCACTCACTTGTTCGCAGACCCTTTCATCTGTAGTCTTGAATGGACTGCCAATTTCACTACAAAATCCTGTCTTCACTGCTCCCCATGCAGAGCCTGTCACATTGACACCCTCTTGTGTGAAAGAGTCACACTCTCTCTCACAGAAACCTGTTTCCACTGCTGCCTGTAGGGATCTGCTTGCACTTCCTACACCAATTAGTGTCACTTACGGTGTTGAGCCCTCAGTGAAATCTGGTGCAAGCTCACTGACTCCCTTTAGTGCTCCCTTACTCATTGGTTCACAGCTACCTGCCTCTATAACACTTAGTGAACAGCCTAACTCAGTCCCACTTACTCACTCACAGAAATCTCATGTTAACTCTATCACGAGCGCAGGCGCATTTATGCACCACGCGCGCCCCCAACGAGCGGGCGTAGGCGTATTTATGCACCACTGCACCAGCCGTTTGTTTACTACCGTTTTTACCCTGCGCAAGCTGCCGTTCACTCTCTCACTAGTCGAGCTATTATGGCCTCTCGTGGTACGCTTCCTTCTGACCCTGATTTTCTTTTGGACTTCATGGAAGACCTCCCAGAAGAGTCCGACAGTGACGAAGAATTTGACGGGTACCTCGAGCCTGAAGACGGCCCCATTGCCTACCGCAATGCCTCTGAGCTCGAAGACGAGGAGACCTCCAATCTCAGATGCCGTTCGAGGTCACTACAAGACCTCTCAGAAGGCATGCATGAATCGCCGCTCTCACGGCTCAGCCACTCCCCCTCTCCTATGCAAGGAGAGCGTGCAAGCGGGTCTCCGCTAGTGCTAGCTGGAGCCAGCCCCACCCCTGTTGCAGTAAACAGCACATCTACTCTGACTGTTCAGGTAAATCATATAAAATAGTAAACACAAAGTAAGCAAACTACACATTACTATAATATACAGCCTCCGGCATTCACTGGTACGGCTGGTATGACCGTGGACATGGAAGACAAGGAACCAGTTGACTTCTTCCACCTCTTTTTCGATGGGCATATACTGGACCTGATCCACAGGGAGACTGTTCGGTACACAGAGCAGTACTTAGAGAGGGAAGACGAATACCTTCAGGCACATCCCAAGGCGAGAGCACATGACTGGCGCAGGAATCCACTCACTTTGAAGGAGGTGGAGGTCTTTCTGGCGCTGATCATTGCTATGGGTATCTGCGGGTTTCCCACACTCAGGTATATGGCCTGTATGACACAAAATAGTAGTGCTATGTTCTATGCTGTAATGCACATACTTGTACATGATATACATATTATGGTGATGATGTTTCTGACCAGGATGAAAAGAGGACAAAGCTGCATGGTGCACATTACCATTTATGTACATGTTATTCCTACATCGGTACACGTATGTGCATGCCCAAGAAATACTGCATGTTCCCATATACATGTAAGTACTACATGTCTATACATAGCAGAGTAGCAACTTGCTTGTGTATTCTGCAGGTCATACTGGAGTAGGAATTGGCCATTCAGCTCAGATAATTTCAGTTCCCTGATGTCGAGTCGCAGGTTTAAGCTGATCTTACGTTTCCTCCACCTCAACGACTCACAAACACAGCCACAGAGAGGACAAACCGGGTTCGATAAATTGTACAAGATTCGACCACTCCTGAATCTGCTCACAGCGAATTTCAGAGACAACTACACCCCTTCACAGTTCCTGTCTGTCGATGAGAGCATGATTTCATTCAAGGGCCGCCTCTCCTTTTTGCAATATCTCCCTAAAAAGCCCCATAAGTGGGGTATGAAGGCATGGGTGTTGGCTGATGCGGGGAATGGATACACATGGGGGTGGAAGTTGTACACAGGGAAGGAGGACCGGGCGGAGACTGGACTTGCACATCACGTGGTGGTGGATCTGGTGGACGATGAGAGACTACAGGGGAAGGGTCATGTTATTGTGATGGACAACTTCTACTCCAGTCCATCACTCTTCCATGACCTGCTAAGTAGAGGATTCCATGCGTGTGGGACAGTACGCAAAGACCGCAAGGGGCTTCCAAAGGATGTTTGTACTGCAACTCTTCAGAAAGGAGAGGTCATTAGTAGTGTAGATGACAGTATTTTGGCGTTAAAATGGAAAGATAAGCGGGATGTCTTCATGATGAGCACTTACCACAACAGCAGTATGGTGACAAAGACCCGGCGGTCACGAGCAGCAGATGGGGGAGTTGAAGATATCCGGAAGCCGCAGGTTGTGGAGGATTACAACCAGAATATGGGTGGCGTGGATAAAAGTGAGTTAGTGTGCATCATACATCTACAAATAATATATATACACACTTCTTTGTTGAGTTCCACAATATTCCTTATAAATGTAGGTGATCAGATGATAATGTACTATGGGTTCTCTCACCGGTCTGTGAAATGGTGGAAGAGGGTCTTTTTCCACCTACTAGATGTAGCCCTCGTCAATGGCTACATACTATACAAGGCTGCCACTGAGTCCAAGAAGACACAACTTCAGTTCAGACTCTCTGTGGCTATGAGTCTGATAGAGGGCCTACAACGTCCACGCCACCGCCATCACTCAGGAGCACCAGAGCTCCCCCTCCGCCTCACTGAGAGAGCGTTCCCAGAGCCCATCCCTGATGAGAAACGGGCTGACTGTAAAGTATGTAGCGTTAGAGGAGCAGGGCAACGTCATCAGACGAGGTATAGGTGCAAGTTGTGCCACACACCCTTGTGCCTATACCCCTGTTTCGAGCGGTACCACACCCTCAAAGATTACAAAATCAAGTATTAGTTGTATCACCCTGGTCACTCATCAAACTCTCCCACAAACTGTATTTCTATCCATCAACCCCACCCCCTATATCTATGTCCTACCCTATGCATCAATGTATTGTGGTACCGCGACGCTGCCCCAATCCACTGCCGCTAAGTTACAAGTAGTTAGATATGAGAATTCAGAAAAGAGAAAATGGCAATCAGTAAGTATATATTACAGAACAGGTAAGCTGTATACGTGATTCCTGTAATCAAGATTTTGCCAGAGCAAAGGAGGTAGTGAGAAAAATGTACTACATAAAATTATATTTATATGCTCTTATGGGAAGGAATGCTCATATACCATACAATATGTACAAATGAGGTACAAATGAGGTACAAGTGGGGTACAAGCCAGCTACAAACGAGCATTCCTTCCCATAAGAGCATATAAATGTAATACATTTCTCCCACTACCTCCATTACTCAGGCAGTCTTGTTTACAGGAATTAGAATGGTGACTACCTACGCTAAGGAAATCTTGATTACAGGTTTGGTTGGGTGTCCTGAATCACCTAGCATTGCAACTAAAAATCATGCAGTGTCCTTTAGCCTACCTACAATCCAGTCCCAAAAACTATAAATCCAGGAACAAATACACACAGGAGGCTACTTCTAATGGTCCTGAATCACCTAGCCATGCAACTAAATATCATGCAGTGTCCTTTAGCCTACCTACAATCCAGTCCCAAATACTATAAATCCAGGAACAAATACACACAGGTAGCTACGCACAATGAGATATGAGGCGGTTCATAGTACACCGCTCAGAACTAGGAGTATACAACACTCACCATCTAGTTCTCCAGCTCCTCAGTTACATGGAAGGCACCAAATGACGGGGAGAACAACTCGTACAGAACGCGTCTGTCGCCCTTTCCGCTCCTCGGCCCAGTACGTCTGTCGCCCTTTCCGCTCCTCGGCCCAGTACACAAAAGACAGCTGAAAAGCACGAGGCAGGCATCGCTCAAGCCTTTGCGCATGCTCTGACAATGAAGGCGTCTTCCCAGAAACGTTGGAAGTAAGGACATCAATGACAAACGTCATTACATTAAAACACGCAAAATACGTGCCCAGGGGGCGTGACGCAATAATTGCGCATGCCCGCGAAAGGGTTAAGGCTGTCCATTTGAAGCCCCCCATTACAACTCTAAGTGTTAGTTCTAGTCATATCTTGGATATTCTATTGCATCAAAGGAAACATCCAAAGCAGGAACAAACAAAGCGTGAAGGGCAATTGCAGAATCTCCATAGCTTTTTTAGAAAGCATGAATCGAAGTCACCAAAATGCTTAGTACAGAAACCCTATAAGTCACATCCTCAAATGTGCACTTCTGACACTCCTGTACCTGTACAACTTCAGGACGTTGGAATGAATATTCTCTAGAAGTATGGCACTGTAGCAACTTCCAGAAAAACAAAAAAAAAGATGCTCCAAGTGCACAATACCATTCCTGAGGTATTAGGTAGGAGTAAAAATACACAATCTGAGTCCCAGGATATGTCACTTAGAGACTTGGATGAGCATTTATACCTGCATTCTTACGTTAGTAAGTCTGATTCAGATGATGCTTTAAATATGTCCCCTAGTCCCAAAAAAACAAAGCTACAATGTGACATTTCTGATATGTCATTTAGTGACTCTGATGAGGATTATCAAATGTACTCATATGCTGGAAACTTTTACTCAGATGATGATTACCCTAGCCCCAAAGAAACAGAGGCACATCAAGACGATGATGGCACTCTTGAAGGAATAACTACTACTGAAAAAGAACAGGTATCAGCATTACCATTTCCGAACATGTTAGCTAAGTGGTATAAGCACCAATATACCTTAGCAACTAAAAATGTGCAAAGGCAGAAAATCCGGCTAGGTAGGAAACCTAAATCAAATGATGGTGGGGAACTTGTATATATGAACAGGAGTAAAGTTAAAGGTACACTGCAGGAAAATCTTCTGCATCTGAAATTGCAAGAGTGTCCTCACAATAAAGCTCTCTGTATGGTAGGGGAATACATTCTTCACTGTGGTTCAGTTGCCAAGACACGTGAGGCAGGAGAGATTTATGCAAAGGAAAAGGGCTTAACCAAACGAAGAAGTACAGTAGAATTGTACGAAGTGTTCAGTAGATATCTTAATATATCTCAGATTTACATATTTGGGGTTGCCTACCTTGTCTATAATTTTCCAGACTCAAACTTCCAATCTATGGTACATACTCTGAAGGAAGCTATCAACGAAGAAGATATAGTTAAAATGGCTGTAGAACATCACCTTGGAGATATCTTTGCACGTGCAATTCAGTATATGGACACACCTAGGGACAAACAAGTAACTAAGGCTCTTTTAGCAAAATTAACCAATGTTAGTTTTACTTCACGATTGTTACATCTGAAGAGTAGACGTGGAACAAGCAATGCATTAAGCACATTGCAAGATTCTCTGGATTCATACCAATCAATTCGCATAACATCTCAAGTAGTTCGCAATGATTTAACAAATCTGCAGCAATATAGGCTAACAGAGAGGATTATTTTTCAAAGAAAGTGTAAAGAGATGAGGGTAATTGCTGAAGGTAGGGGGAGGAAATTGAAGTGTAGTCAATATCCTGATTTAGCAAATGTGCTCACATATGCCTTTGGGGAACTTGATGTATTAGACGGTGGTGGAGGCTTGGAGTCGCATCCAAGGCTAATAAGTGGTACACTTTATCGCTGTTCCGACAGTGCTACTACAATGAAACAGGCACGTGAAATTGTGCTGTCTTGTGCACCTAAAGACTTCAAAATCTCTCTTAGTTCTTGCTATAACTACACAGAAAATTACAGAAAGGGTAGTTATCAGGGTAAGCGACATCATGAGGGGCGTGGTATTAATGCACAACTGTCACTGAGACAACCACCTAGGACAGGAGTGAAGCAGTTAGTAGTAAATTTGCACTGGAGTACTGCTAATGTGAATCTAATAGTAGATGGAAGTCACTGTCTTTCCCATTGTCTAATTGTTTCAAAAGATGCTAAAGCAATTATTCCTGGTGAAATTGCTCCAGTTCAGCGGCCAGGGCATTCTTGGTCTCGTAGAAATGAACTACCTGATCATACATGGGATCAATCACGAATAAATGCAGTAACTCCAATGACATTTCTATTCATGCAAACTCATGTCAACAAAAGTGAACCTGTCAGTATACCAGTATCAAATTGTAGCACACTATATCTTACAAGAACTGGACAGGCTGTCACACTTCTAAATTTATCTTTCTATGAACCAGAAACAACTTTCAAGTGTTTAAATGAAATCTTGTATATGCTCACACTACCAGCATTGGATGATCTTTTTAGAGATAGAAACACTGGCAAAATAAGGAGGGAGTGGATATTTGTAGTAGACAATGGTCCTGCAGAACAGCCAAAAAGCCCATTAGTTAAAATGTGCCTCGTGCGGCTGCTGAATTTTTTACGCTTGCACAGAATCACACAGGTTTCATTTGCAGAGTATCATAGCAAACGCAACTTTGTGGAACGTGTTCATGCAGAAGAAAACAGAGTATTATCAAAGCATGGGCCTTTTGATAGCAAACAAATGCATCCACTTGCCTCTACAGGAACCAAGGAACACAAGGAAAATATTGAAAAAATGTGTGATGATATTCGAAAGTGTCTCCTGCATGCTTCATTTGGTTCACAATCCCTAAAAGCTTACCGTGGTGTAAAATCATCAGATTATTTGTTCACAGATGAGCATGAGTTACAAACCTTCTTAGATTTGAATGAGGATGGGAAAAAATCATTTTCTTGTGTCAAGTACAAACCACAAAAAAATGAAATTTTGAATTGGTTGGAAATTCAATGGGATGTTGATGACAACTTTGAAGGTGACTACATGAATGACTACTTAGCTATCACAAATGAGCTTTCTGGGGAGAAGCGGACAGCATGGATAGATAAATACACAACATCACTATATACTGTAAGAGATGTTCAGTGCAGGAGGTATGAACTTCAACCAATGCCAGACTATCTACGTTGGTTTAAAACAGCAGAATTACATTATCTCCCACTAGAAGAGAGAGCTATTTTCTCTGGGCCTTGGGATAATATACCTGGCGCTTACCTTCCATCAAGAATTCTAGACCTCTGTTTCAGTGCTGTTCAACATTTGAATGATGACATTATGCATCAAATTTCTCTTTTAGCTTGGGTTACACCCAAAGAGGCAAAAGAGTATTACCATAAAATGCTAACAGATATAGAGTCTCAGATTCAGTCTGAGATGGAAAGAGAATGTTGGAAGAATCACACTTTGTACAAAACCAACACTAAGAATCAGCTGGAGATCATGTGCAGAAAGTTAAAGCAAACATCAATTAACTAAACTCATTTGTGACAGGGACCAATCATTTGGACTGCCATTTCAAGAGATAGAACCACTTTATTCTGGTCACCTGTCCATCATTCCTGCAACAATATCTGGTATTTACAAGTTAACCATTCCCAAACTAAGAAGTATTCTGAAGTATCACAAACACCCACCCTTTGGGAACAAGGATCAGCTAGCAATAAAAGTTCTACTACTTCGTGAGGGAAAGACTGTTGCTATGTATGCTAAGGAGGAGGCTCAAGTAATGGATCTGATAAATTTGACCCTGGAGTCCATACATAATCAAAGGTATATGAATGTCACATCTCATATATATCGTAAGCGGCAATTTTCTACCAGTACTTTTAAAACTTCATTTTTACCTCCTCCCCATACTGTAAAGAATGAATCTGATTTACAAAACCTGTTTCAGCCATTTTTGGGTTTCTTAGAAATGCAAAAACAGCAGCACAAATTGCAGGATGATGCTCTACCATTGCAGCCAAAGAAGAAGGAAATAATTGGATTATCAGACACAGATCTAAGGGAAAGCATTTCTCAGGTAGGATCAAAGATAAAAATTCAGTGGACAAAAGAAGAGATTGGGGATACTGGATGGAAACCAGGGTGGTATGTAGCTACTGTGCAAGGATACTGCAATGAGACGGAGATCGTAACTGTTAAATATGCATCCGAACCTAATCTAACTTATGATGAAGATCTATCAACACTGATTTCAGATGGACGGATCAAACTGCTTTGGTCACCTCTATAGTTCACTGTCTCTCATACACGATATTTACAGCACCTCTATGTTATGTGTAACAGTTAATGCAAGCAAAGCAAGCCTCCAGTCATGCAATTGGCATACATATCCAACTTTGTGCACGCATGCAGAATATCCTTTTTTCACATATACTTTCATGCTCTCGCTCACCCATAATGTCACCTAGTATAGATAGGAGACTCCTAAAGACAATGCAATACAGAGACAGTCTTCTTTCAAGGAAAAGTTGGCTGTTTCAGGCAAGATTTAACCCCACAATACTGTGTGGTCTAGACCAGTGCTTTACTGAGGACTCAACTGGCAGGAGGCCGAATATTACATGTACAAAGCAAGGCAAACTGTCTCAGAACGGGTGAAATCATGCTTAGTCTTGTAAGCTATAGTACTTAGGCATAGAGTTGACAAACAAGTGTGTGCATGCATATACAGTACAAGTTAACAAATGGACGAGGTCTGGAGGGTTAAATAAAAATAACAATTATTGTCCGAAGGGGTGCTGTCACATTTAATTTGTCCTAAGGAGTAAAAAATTCTCCTTATTAAAGTCCTAAGGGGTAATTAATGAAGTTATTTGTCTTAAGGGTGGAAGTACAAAAGGTCGTCTTCTGTGGGGGTGTATCTCTATTAAATGGAATAGCCCCATCACAACTTACACAAGAATTTTGAAGAAAGTTTGTTTATTCCCGCGCCGCTAGTGTTCACCGTGTACGCATGCACAAAGCGTTTGGGTGGCCACGCCTACTCGGGTCAAAGGTAATGGTGGGCGTATCTGAGCGTGCAAATCTCTGAGGGGGGCGTACCTCACACAGCAGATCAGTAATATTCAGTATACCACACACAGTATACTCTATATACGTATCTCTTTTGCTGAAACTCTTAATAGCTGTAGCAGTTTGAGCCCGTGACCCTCTCAAGAGGAGAGCACTGATGCAGAAGATGCCCCAGGGCAGCAACGGGAGCTCTCGCGCGCGCCCCGCGTCCTCTGCGAGTAGCGCGAGTAGCGGCTCCTCCAGCAAGCACGTCAAGTGTATCGGTCGTTATGTGTTGACAGGCTCCACACTGGGGAAGGGGAATTTTGCGCGGGTCGAGGCAGCTGTCCACACACTGACCAGGTCTAAGGTAGGAGAGATGTACTTGTGGGAAGAGAGTAGCGTATGTAGAAGGAAAGTTGTAGCTGACCTGGGAGAGACAGGACTGCTTATTGATTTTGAAGAAAGAGTGGATAGACAGCATTTAGGCCAGAAATGGGTGTCAGAGTGTCCAAATTAGAGGGGTTCCTGCTCTCCAGTTTATTGATTTCATTCCTGAGAGACCACTGTAAAAACTGATCTCTATCTGCAGGTAGCGGTGAAGATCATTGAGACTGATAAGATCAAAGAAGAGTATGTTCATAAGAACCTCCTCCGTGAGGCCCAGCTCATGCGGCGCCTCCGACACCCTAACATCATCCGTCTCTATGAGACCATGAAGACCAGCAACCTCTACTGTCTGGTGACGGAGGTGGCTGAGGGAGGAGAGCTACTGTCTTATGTGAGGAGTGACTTCAAGGAGAAGAGGTTGTCGGAGGCTGTGACGAGGCCGTTCATTAGACAGCTGGTATCTGCCCTCCATCACCTGCACAGTTCAGGGATTGTTCACAGGTGAGTGGTGTATGGTGGGACCTCTCTAATTAGGACACCCTTGGTACAGAAGAAAGTGTCCTGACTAGTGAGGTGTTCTGACTAGTGAGGTGTCCTGACTAGTGAGGTGTCCTGATTAGTGAGGTGTCCTGACTAGTGAGGTGTCCTGATTAGTGAGGTTTCCTGATTTCAGGGGTTGAAAAGTACACAAACGTGGTATTCGGGGCGGCAAAAGGAGTCCTGTTTATTGAAGTGTTCTCATTTCAGGGAGTCCTAATTAGAGGGGTTCAACTGTAGTCCTAATTAGTGAGGTGTCCTGATTAGTGAGGTGCCCTGATAAGTGAGGTGTCCTGATAAGTGAGGTGTCCTGAATACCATTACCTCATCATGTGTGAGTCCACAGTCGATATTTCATCACTTGGCATGTGTCCCTACCGTCATTCATCTCCCAAGTTGTGTGTGGTGACAGTTCTCCTCGTGATATTCACATCCACCAGACATCATACAGAGCTGGCTAATTGATATGGGCTGCCTTTTGAAGTAGGTAGTGAGCCTTCAATTTACTGGATAGCAAAATGAAAGCTCACAAGCTTTTTTTGGAACAAATAGCATTCCATATCTACAAGATGAAGCTGTGATTTCTTGTTAAACTTGTCCAATAAGTGCAAGTTGTAGGCTATAGTATGGTAGCAAGTGAAATTGAAAGTGGACTTATTACTATGGCTCCCTGGGGGACCGGACCCCACGTACTGGGGGGAGGGAGCACAGCCCCCTGTCCCTGGTTCTTCCCAGAAATCAGGACACCTCACTAATCAGGACACTTCCCTTGTCCCAAGAGTGTCCTAATCAGAGAGGTTCCACAGTATCTGATGGTCCATTCACCTCCACAGAGACCTAAAGATGGAGAACATTCTACTGGATAGGAAGAAGAAACAGGTCAAAATAGTAGGTGAGAAGACCACAAAATTTTACTGTACACATAAAATTTAGAGTTATATACAAAAAAATGCGTCTTTTTTCAGATTTTGGTCTCAGTAATGCTCAGAGGCCAGGTAGCCTCCTCCAGACCCACTGTGGTAGTCCGGAGTATGCGGCCCCAGAGCTGTTTATACCTGGGAGGGAGTACGGGCCTGAGGTGGACGTATGGAGTCTGTGAGTGGAATGATTAGTGGGTGTGGCCTGTTGTAGTGTAGTGGGTGTGGCCTGTTGTAGTGTAGTGGGTGTGGCCTGTTGTAGTGTATCGTTGTACTGCATAGTTTAGTATCTTTCCATCATTTCCTATCTCCTATTGATGAGGATATTAATACTTTGTCCTCTCCCTCCCTCCCTCCCTCCATCCTTCCCTCTCTTCGTTCCTCTCTCCCCCTCCATTCTACCCTCTCCCCTCCATTCTACCCTCTACCCTCTCCCTCCCTCCCTCCCTCCCTCCATCCTTCCCTCTCTTCGTTCCCCTCTCCCCCTCCGTTCTACCCTCTCCCTCCCTCCCTCCATCCATCCTTCTCTCTCTTCGTTCCTCTCTCCCCCTCCGTTCTACCCTCTCCCTCCCTCCCTCCCTCCCTCCCTCCCTCCCTCCCTCCCTCCCTCCCTCCATCTCCCATATATATTTGCAGACAATCCAACACTAGAGGGATTGTACTGTTATCGCTCGATGGTGCCTTTTGTGCCTACCTGCTTATCTGACATTGTTACAAAGCCTAAGCTCTCGCGCTTCGCGTGGGAAGGATAGCTTACCAGCCGCAGATGCTTTGCGCGCCTGCACCGCTAGGACCTATACCAGCGCCACCACAACCATTGGCCGCTACACTTCAAATTGCCTTCCGACGCCCTTGAGATACCTTCTCCTTTATGCTAAGTTTGAATTCACCTGTTTTTCAGGTTGTGTGATGAGGTGGCAGTGTCTTGATTTGTATGTGTGATTCGGCCCCAGCCAGCTGAGATGCCTCGGTAGCTCAGTTGGTGCCTAGAATGTGAGTGTCGTGGGTTGGAGTCCCACCCGAGGCAGCTAATTCTCTGAAATGACTCCTTCAGACAAGCTGTGTTGTGTTGCCTTGCCTGGCGTCTCTTGGAGTGATTTGTTCATGTACTAATCAGGATGTCCTGAAGTGAGGACACCTTGTTAAACAGGACACCCTGTGCTACTCCATGTTTGTGTACAATTCAACCCCTGAAATCAGGACACCTCACTAATCAGGACACTTTCTTCCATCACAAGCTATCTGAGGTCCCACTGTCACTAAAAACCAAACTAATGCACTTCTCATTGCCCATTTAGTTACACATTATTTATAAAAATTAAAGGGGGGTTAGGTGGCTTCCATACACACTAATGAAAGATGTAGGGAGGTGTTACACATGGTATTACATGTACATAAAACTAGGGTCTACCTCACTGTATATATCTCATCTATTTACAGGGTATAAATACCAGTTACAACAATTGTTGTACTGTGGTTGTGGTCAAGATCAAAGACTTCAGCTGGTGTTTATATAGCTTAGACCACACCTGTGACCACAAGTGTGATGTATCTCTATAAACCACTGGTGAGTGATGGTTTATCTGGATATACCATTTTGATGTCATGGTTACT